>CAEGAF010180977.1:0-55039 GCA_903067075.1 Micropoecilia bifurca | reverse complement strand
ATAACTACTTGCTTCTCACTCGCGCTACAAGTTCCAAAAAAAAAAACTTCAAACCAAAGGAGGGGGGGTTGGGGGGGGGGGGGGGGGCGCGCAAAAGCTGAAACCTAAGTCAGATAATAAACAGGCTATAGGGCAAGGCGCCGCAGATCAATACACGAAACCATATTAAATGTTTGGAGCTCCTCAATTCACAGTAGAATCCGTCTGACTAAAGTCAGCATTATAGTCACGGCCATTTTTATATTGGAGTTTTGAGTGTGCTGGCCGATGGGAGAACGCGGCTCGTACTGGTAGCAGACCATAAACAACTCTGTTTGTCTGGGCATCGGTACATGAGGCAAGACTATAGATTTAATCAAAGGTGTCTAAGAATAAACCGAGACAACCAGATGACGGATCTCGGCTTCTTGAGAAAGACGTTAAGTAATGCGTCTACGCCCCAAAAAGCCCACATCAAAGTGAAATACAAGAAGTGCTTAATTACCTCAGGTCTTTTTTCACATCAATCCCTAAATCATCATTGCATTTGCTCAATGCATGCCTAATAGTTCCAACAAAATATGCTCTTGCTTTATTTTTGGCTGCAGATGAACTTATCAAGCTTTTACTGGCTGCTACCGACTTCATCTTATCTTGGATTGTACTTTTCTTTCAAGATTATAAATTCGTTTGAGTTTTTTGTTTGGATTAAAAAAAATAACATAACAGGTCTATAAGGGTGTGGCCCCCTGGATTCAAATCAGTTTGGGTGCCTTAATGGTGGCTTTAACCCAAGACATACATAGAACTGAGACTGAGCTTTCAGAACCCATATTTCTTGATCAGCTGGTGAAAATTATCCAATAACCAGGATAAAATGCAAGTCTTCCAGGACTTACATATTACACAAGGTATAAAAATTAATGTTGTCAATCATCTACTGGTTGAATATGTCGCACTTAGGAGGGATTGCAATTCACTTATCTTAATATATGAATTTGTACAGAAAGCAAAGGTAAGGTGAAATTTAAATACACATTCATATAATAAGTGAAAGAAAAATCATTGAACTGACGTGAATAAATGAACACTTTCTGCACAATCCTGAAAAAAGTAGAAGCAGATAAAAGATAAGAGGCAAAGTGAAAAATTAGTGTTTTCCAAAAAAAAAGGAAAAAAAAGCCAGCTTGACTTCATATTTCACATGATTTGATAGCAGCTACCTTCCGAGGTCTGTCGTAACTCCAGCTGCCCTGTGACCTTCATTCTTCAGCGGGCAGGAAGATCCTTCCAGGCTCTGACAAGATTTATCGGGCCCGGCTAATAGCCTGCTCTCTGCCAGGTAAGGCCTCATCGATACAGGGGCTTCTGCTGCCCCTTTTGCCTGCTGCCTTGCTAATGAACACCTCTGCTCTTTCTCTTCTTGCTCGCGTCCACACTTTAGATGCAGATGGCATAGATCGGCGTCCGGCGTTAGAAAAGTCTTTCAAACTTTGAGATCAGGCGTTAAGGCCTCCCAGAGTTTGTTTAGACTTCCTTGAGCAGGTGACAGCAAAGCGGCGCCTCGAGGCCCGTCGGCTCCTTTCACCCTACTGTGTGCTGGAGAGAGAATATGTAATAACCAGACAAACAGACAAAAATAATGATCCGCAATCCCTGGGTAAACACAAACGGGGGTCACGCACGCACAGGATATTGAAACGCTCTCAGGCATGTCGCTGCTCTCGTGTGCCGAGATGCTGAAGTGTAAGCCGCCTGCCACCCCACCCCCCCAACCCCAAAAAAAAACTTCTCCATCCCCAATTGCTCTCTTCTGAAACCCTTTCTGTTTTAGGCTACACAACACAAACCTCCAACTGTAAACTCACACACACACACACACATACACATATTTCATCACCTCCACCTATCAACACAGAGAGCACACCCGGCGAGAACAACATGCGCAAACTTTCACACACGTCCCTCCAGGCTTTGATGGATAGCCAGCGAGCGCTCTGCCTCCTGTTTCCTACGCATTAAATCTCGTTTTGGGTGTGTGTGTGTGTGTGTGTGTGTGTGTGTGTGTGTGTGTGTGTGTGTGTGTGGGAAGGGGGGAGGTAATAGAAGCAGCCAAGCTGTCCTTTTCCCCTCCACTTTTCCAAGTCAAGTAGTTCCCATTATCTTCTGCTGCTTAGCAAATATGTATGATCGGAGCCTGTTAATAAAAAGCCATATGCTCTGGGTGAAAAAGGAAAACCTTCGGATGCATTATTTATCGGGGCTATTCATACTTTATCTAATTTAGTCAGGGGAGTTTGGTCGGCCTTAATATTTTTAATATTTTAGCGGATTCTCAGAGCAAAGAGTCAGGAAAGGGGCAGAATGTGAAGGGAAAGAGAGAAAGGGGCTTATTTGTCTGAGGCTTAGAAAACCTGATGGTAGAATGAGGGCTGCACCTGTTAAATACACAATAAATATCTCTACTATCCTTTCCTGAATTTATGATCAACACGTCTTAGTCTCAAATGTTTGTTTTCATTCTAGACATTGACCGGCATAAAGTTCTCATGTTATTAAAATTACAACAATCTCATAGTATTAGTACAACTTTTTTTTTTAAATGCATAGCATAATCATATTTAAAATGGAAAAACAACCAGTTTAGTTATGTAAATAATCTAACATGTCAGTTATGATCATTCTAATCACGTCATCGCTAGCAATATATTTTGTTACCAGTCAAAGTTCAGAATTTGTTTTTGAATGCCTGGGTTTTGCATTTATCCACCTATTTAATATTTTTCGTAGAGCTGCTTAGGCAACGGTTAGTTGTCTGCATTACAGAAATATTTCCAGTTAAATTTCTGAGTAACATATTAAGCGTAGAAGCCTTTTTTCAGCAAGCTTACCAGAATGCAGCAACAAGTGGGGCAGGGACAAGGTCGTTTTACTCTGTTTAGCTGGACGTGAGAGCAAGACAGAAAATGTTTGCAATTTCTTTGAAACCCTAACTTTACAAGACTTTGTGTTAAGTGGCTTATACCAAATCACCAGCATAACATGGTGATATTAGCTTTTTTAGTTGCGCAGGATGTTTTTTTTATGTAGCTGACCTCCAGTCTGCTGCTGGGCAAACACAACAGACTAAGTTTGCAAACTCTAGCTTCAGCAAAAAAAAAACAAAAAAAAAATAACTACATTACCAAGAGTGACACTGACACTACTACCTGTGCTTTTTTTTCCAACCAGAAATATTTCCAAATATCTGATCAGTCTTCATTCAGCCAGCTAACTGACCATCCTCAGCAACAGATGGGGGCAACACTCCATTAGTCCACACTTTGTACAGCTACAGACAACTTCAGTCGTTATGCCACATTTTCTTGCATCTCATTAGAAGAACGTTAAATCATAGGAATATTAAGACATGACATATTTGTGGCTCTAAAACCTTGGTATACCTTCACACACTTAACCACCTAATACAAGTTTCATTACTTCCAAATAAAAGCAGCTGCTCTTTGATGCCTTAAATGTGCTACACATAAATATTTTTGCTCAGGCATTTTACTTAGAACATACAAGTGGCATACAAATACAGTCAACCTGTGACACAGTTGCATGTATGAGAGCCAAAGCCAAAACCTTTCTCACGTTTTCATCTTTTACAGTTACAGTCACGCTGTCTCCCCTCACCAATACAATTGTTTGTGTGTTTTCTGGCTCAAATCTTTTGCCATTTCTCCAGCCTTCTGGATCTTGTCATATTACAATTTGTACTGATAAGACACAGACTGTTTTCCCAAGTTGGAGAAATGCTCCTTCCTCCTCCCCAGAGAAGATAGGTTTTGTTTTTTGATTTTTTTTTTCCAGGACACTAAAAAGAAAAAGAGATATGAGATTTTAGAGTTAGTGCTTAGGAAAAAATTATGGATCCGTGCAACTGGCTTTCAATGGGTTTCTGTTCTCATTCACGAAGGCCAATGTGGCAATATAGGTGATGGTAAAAGGGGAGGGGGACGGTTTAAATCGCCGCTGCTTAGCTGGGGGCCACAGGCCCTGCTGACAGGTCCCTTGACACCGTGTCACCTGCGTAAGTCGTGCTGACAGACAGTGATATATCCTATTTATCACTATGGGCTCTTTCACTTGCGAGGGAGCGAGAACGACTGTCACTCACGCCGAATCTGGGCCCAGACATACAGCGCTCCCCTCTACATTTATCATCAGCCCTGGTAAAGATGTAGAAAGCCTTAAAATAGTAATTTATCTTGTATTGCAGCAGCATAATATCACAGTGATGCACTAAAAACATTTCCTCCAGCTGTCTGTTTGTCGCAACTTCGGCTGTTTCGAATGTTTTCATTATTGTCTTGACCGTATAACTAGGTAAGCTTAGACAAGTAGCTACTTTTAAATCGTGGTTTTTTTGTAGACTGAAAAAGATGAACAAATACTTTTTTTTGTTAATTTCTTGTTCCTGATATGAGAATGCCTTTCCACCACATTAAGGTCAAAAATGTTCCCTGTTTATCTCTAATGAAAATGCTGCTGCAATAAAAGATTGTACCCATCTTTGGCAGATTGGGTGCCACAAACATGGAGGAAAAGTTACTTTTGCATAAATACAACACAAATTACCAGGATATACTTCAGAAATGGTAAAGGAAAGAAAACTTAGCATTCATGTTCATCTTCGTTAATTGGCAAGCGATTAGCAAGAAAACTGGAGCAAATCTTTAATTCCATTTTGATAACATTCCACTGTGGTAAGATTTCCATTTACTTTTACCAGATTTTTTCAGTACATGTGAAAGGAGCCGTTTGCACATTAACAAATTTTCTGAAAACGAGGCTAAAAGGAGCTCAATTGCCAAAACAAAGCAACCTTCTCTTCTTGATAGAACGTAAAAGCGACATTTGAACTCTACTGAAATACAGGCCCGAACAATAAAAGTAAATGAGCGAATCAAACAATACTTGGCCCAATTTTCCCGGAGACTCGTGCAGTTTTGATGAGCGGCAGTGTCACAGCAAACGCAGCGCCATTATTTTGCCCATTAGTCCCCCCAAAAACAACAAGCCTTACGTTTGATCCGTGTTGTGATCCCGCTCCTCGACGCAGAACTAGTCCCCGGGGTCGCGCAGCAACCGAGCTAAGTGATGTTCTCATTTAGTTGATTCTGGCTCCCGGAGTCGATACGAGAGGACAGCGACGGGAGAAAACAACGAGGCTAGCATGGCGCATCATAAACCTTGGGAGCCTTGTAAAAGTCAATTTGCTGTGCAAACTCCTCGGAACAACCGCCGCGACAAACAAGTCCCGCTATACCGGTGATTGATGGGGCCTCAGGAAAGGCAAATCTGCAAATATGAATCGGCTTTATCCTTGGCGAGCCCTATCTAATGTGATCTCTGCCGAGTATGAAATGAAATGAAATTCCACTTTGGATGACATCGAATTGAAAGAAGCGGCGAGAAGAAGGTGGCATCCTCGACACTGCCACTTACAATCAGCAGCATGGAGAGCGATTTAAGGTGGCACGCGGCTTAAATTTCTCCTCTTTTATGCTTTTATTGCGCCCCCTTTCCTCGCTCCTTCTTTTTTCCCCCCCTCACTCTGCCGTTCGCCACCTTTTCGTGACAAGTGCTGAGGCTTCTTCAGGTTCTTCAATCACGAGTATTTATTTCCATGTGAAGACGGCCTATCTCACTGGCCTGCATATGCGGTGAGGAGAGAGTTAAGGAAGAGGGGAGTGGGAAGTGGGGGGGAGCAGAACGAAGCAACAATTTACACGCTTTCCCCTTATAGGTGAAACAAATAAAGCTCTGTATTAAAATATTATGCAGAGTAATATTCTAGACACTATAGCAACCCGCTATAGCAATCTTCCAACGTTTTTCTCCCCACTTCTCAGTCTCCGCCATTTCTGCCTGCGTATCAGGTATGTCTAATCCGCAGATTAGTAATTGCCTCGGAGCAAATGCATTCAAATCACCAAACAAAATTATATGAGGAAAACGCTGCCCGCTGCAATTTCATGAGTATTACTGTGCTCTCTTACTCCTTCCATTTTCCCCATTCGGAACATAAACAACGAAAAAAAAGCCCGAGCGGCCACAGATTGAATTAGGGCCCTAATAGATCCAAAACAATTTTGATAACGTTAGCCACAGTCAGCAGCAGCAAGGACAAGCGCTAATAATAATGTGGCAATAAACAAACCAGCTTACCGCAAACTGCTTTTCTCTCTCTCTCCCTTTCTCTGTCTTTTACTAAATGCAAGATTTCCAGAGTGGCCTCTTTTTTTCACCTGCTGAATTTAAAGCCCTGTCCTGAATTTCAATAATGCTGGCGGAAAAAAGAAAAGTGTGTTTCTTGTTATGATCATTGTGTTGTTAAAGGAGGGCAACTGTCTCGGTGACCAAATCCTGAAAAGCTTTTGAAACCAGAGGTAATGTCTTCATTAAGCTGAAAGGTCACGCTAGTATCGAGGTAGACTGAAGATTTAAAAGCATGGGGGTTTTCACCAGCCGCATGGACAAAGATTAAGTCTGACTCATTTTTACTTTCACTTAAAATAAAATAAAATAAAACAAAGAAAAAACTCATTGAGGTGATTGAAGAGATTTATAGTCACACAAAACTTCCTGCAAAGCACCTGACTGCAGGCTAGCAACCTGAGCAGGTAGCCTGACTAATTACTCTGGTAATATCATCTAGAAATGCTTTACTTGATGAATATAGACTTAATAGATATTTACTATCACTTTTATTGACTGCCAAACAGTTGATACACTACCAAAGTAGACAACTCAATTTAAATCAGTTTTTACACTTCTGTTAAGGGCTGCATAACTTTTGGAAAACATAAGTCAATCATATTAACCTCGGAGTACCCAAATTTTCTGGTCTTCTCTTCCTTTTTACATCATCATGACGATCGACCAAACTTCTTCCACCTGGCAGCTATTGTTTGCTATCAGAGAGGGAACACAAAAGGCGGTATCATACATTATGTAATATTATTTTTTTCTTAACTGTTCTAAATTAGAATGGTATTTTCACTAGAGGTTTTTATTTTGTGGTTTAGCTCAATCGCCAGTGCTTATCCGATTCTATTAGTGGCTTTTTTATCTAAGGTGTTTAGGCAGGTACATTTCTCAGGTTGAAACAAATGAGGTCGTAGGCAAAGCGCAACATTTTCATATTGGTTTCCTGCTCCGCCTGCAACCTCCAGGGCAATCGCATCCTGTGTTTTGGCTACAAGCGCCACCTCAATGACCTCCATTTTGCATGGTGATCTTATTTGTCCTGTACAAGTGTGGTCAGCAGGAGCGGGGGAGGGTGGGTGAAGGTACGCCCTTTTTTGCAAATGAGTAGATTTTTTTTTAACCGGAGAAAGTGGCGAAGGAGTAACAGCTGGCCAGAGTGGGGGGTGTTGCGGTTAAGTGTGAGCAAAATCTGGTTGTTTTCTGCCTTGACCCGGAGACGAGAAAGGCAGGTTTAAGTCTGTGGACGGGACCTCCGTCCGCACCTAAGGGGGCCACACTGCAGGAAGCACAGAGTGCAAGCTTCTGTGGCTCACTGCTGATTAAAAGTGATCCACCTGGGCACAAATGCTGCTTTGAGGCGCAATGATAAAACACAAAACTGATGGGCTTTGCTAATTCAATGGCTAAGTGATTTCATTTCTCTATGCATTACGGTTGGACTGCATTATTTCCTGGCACTAGTCAGAACAGAAACTACTGCCAAAGGTAATAAAGTTAAGTGCTCTGTTAAGAGAAAACACCACTCACCAAGCCTTTGGACGCAGCAAGTTGAAACGCAGGCATGTAAGGATATGGATTGGAGAGAGATGTTGGGTAGGCGAGCCACAAAAATTAAAAAGGAATATGAATAATAGTAGGAACTGTACTGATTAGTGTGCAATCAGTGTAAAAAAAGGTTAAAAATGACATTTTGCCTAGTGGAACCCTCACCAGCAGCTGGGTGACGCTCCAGCATCCTCCTCACATTTAGCTTGGCTTAATGGCTGTTTAAATGTCTGATGGGCTTAAAAGAAAAGGTTCGGTTCACTGATAAACTTCCTCAGTTGCTTGGTTACCTGCCCGTGCAGGTTGCCTCTGTAGTTATTGTGAGATTAGGTGGGCGAGGGAGGGAAAAAAAAAAGACAGAACCCGATACCTCCGAGATTACAGTTAGTGTTTCAGGCCTATTTTCCTTCTTCCTGTCCTTTCTATCTTTTCCACCCTAACGTTGAGTCCCTGGTGAAACAGTGGGGGCCATTCTCTCCACCGCTAACAGGGCTGTCTTTCTTGCGCCTGTCTCTATCTCTTCCTACGCACACGTTGAAGACTATTCTCCATCACCGCTTCTTCAATATAGCTAAAAGCTTCAAACATGGATCACATTCAAACGTTTAAACATGAAAGTTTTTTATATCAAATCAGAATGAGGCTAAGGCTAATTCCAAAAAAGTAAAGCTTTCTATCATACGCTTTGCGCAGCTTTAAACTTTAAGGTCCTTAGAATTCAAAATCCGGTGTAATCGGCACCGCTCTGTTTTTATCACTGACCCTACCCCACTTGTTGCTTCTCGCTGATAGCCAGCTGCCTATGGACTTCTGATTGTTGCCATTTTTAAGACACATGGCATCTCTGTTAACTTATCCCAGAGAGCATAACTAAAGATTTAATATCACCCGGTGCTACTTTAAGCCTATAAGCAGCTCAGACTCAAAAACAAGTACATTTTACTGTGAGGTGAGTTAAAATCTATTTAACAAAGTGCTATAGATGATTTCAGAGCTGCTACAATCAAGGGGTTACATTACGACACACCTGTCCTTGTACGTTTTATTATGTCTTTAGTATAAGTGACTCTTGCAGGACAACAGAACATATTTTGGAGCAAGATGACCACTTTCTTGATCTAATAAAAGAGGTGGCTGGTAAATGCTGTAATTGGAGCACATGAACAAACACCTTCTCTTCAATTAGCTCCCATTTGCCGCCCCTAAACCGTGGCCCCCGTTCACCGCAGAAGAACATACCAAGAATAAGTATTCAGTTGAAATATATTGCTTCCCATCGCACATTAAATGTCAGGCCAGCAGTTTCACATTGTGGAGACGGATGACGTTTCCTTGAAGATCACTACTAGCTCTATGTGTCTGGGTGTTGCAAGCTGACTTCAGACGCTGTATTCCAACAAATCCAGAGTCCATAAAGGCTCCCCGCAGCTTTAATGTCGAGAATAAATATATAAATATATGCACGGGCATAGTGACACACAATACATGCTGCTGCCGAAGCAGCAAATAGAGTGCCC
Source organism: Micropoecilia bifurca (assembly GCA_903067075.1). NCBI lineage: Eukaryota > Metazoa > Chordata > Actinopteri > Cyprinodontiformes > Poeciliidae > Micropoecilia > Micropoecilia bifurca. Next base: position 45,740 of record CAEGAF010180977.1, on the reverse strand, counting down.
TTTTAATTATGCAGGAGACATCCGAAAGCAACAGCACTCCTCACACTCTGGGAAGCAGTTCAGTGAATACACCATATTAGAGGCTGTAACAGACAGAAGCAGGAGGCGGGAGAGAGGGAGAGAGGAGAGCCATAAAAAGGGACTGAAATGATTCAAGAGGAGGAACAGTGTACGGAAGAAGGGAGGGGAGAAGAGTTATAGAGAGATGATAGTGAAGATTAAAAAAGAAACTACAGCCAGATAAAAAAAGAAAGGCAAGAGAGTACCATTGTAAGGGTGTGATGTGGAGAAAACAACACAAAAGTGAAGAAAAAAACAGGCAGGGACACAAAGATGTTCTATGCACATCTAGAATAGAGTTAGAGAAGGAAAGTCTGCATTATATATAAAAAATTGAACAAAGCAGAGAAAAGGAAAAAGGAAAAGAGAGAATGACAAAAAGGGCACGCAACACTCCTGAATTCTAAGACTAGCACTGAAACCAAGAAAAAGAAAAAAAATCAATAATTCATTAGAGCATAATGTACAAGGATATTGTTCTTTTTCCCAAGAAATGAAAATCAACTTGTTTCATCTGGTTTTAACTTTATTTCTCCTCCGTTTTTAGACCCAACGGTGAAAAATTGCCCAAAGTATGTGGAAAGACTGTGTTCAAAACCGGCTCACTTTTATTTTTTTTTTGTAAGACCAAAAGACTAGAAAAATTTAAAGAGTGGGGAATTAAGGAGGAAAATGATACCCTGAAGAAAGGTGGTAAGATAAACCTAAGACAGGAAAAGAAACAGGAGGTGCACACGCAAAAAGAAGATAAAGGACTGCGAGACACTGAGGTGCACAAACAGTGATATGAAATCTGTTCCCTCTGCTTGGTCAGTGAATTGATGCAGACCTCACAGCAAAGAGGAATTTTAATGTGATCTCCTGGCTAGATGTTCCTACACAGAGCAAACCTGACTCAACCCGATGCAAAAGTGCTTTACAGATACGTGCAGACTATAGCTACCAACTTTCTATTTTCTCCTGTATTCACAAGGAGGAAAAAGAATCATTGTCACACACTGAGGGCAGGTCAGGACTTGACATGGTTACGGAAGGGAGGGGGGGATTGCTGTCCCCCTGCCACACTTCTCTTTGGGATAGAATAACTGCAAACCAAGTCCTTATGTGAGCTGTCCACAACACTCAGACACATATTTCTCAAGGTGAATAGTAGTGACGCCCCTGTCAGGAAAGGCGGCTTGGACACATGCTGTGATGAAAGCAAAAAAAGTTGGACATGTTGGGCCAAAGTGAAACAGTATCCCCAACCCGATCTTATCTAATCCTCCTTTAGATCTCTTTCCTTTCAATATTACATGTGAATGGCACTCCAAACCAAAACAGATCAATACCACTAACTTGACACACATTAGCTACATAAAGGCAACACGACTACTGAGACTAGCACTGTCAGGAAGCATTATGGCAGAGAGAACACTAAGAGGAAGAAGCAGAAGACATTTAGGAGTGGTGGAGGGAAACGAAGAAACATTGAGATGTGTCTTCTTACCTGTTTGTTGTACTTGTTGATGGTTTGAGTGCTGTAGTCAGAGCAGTGGTCAGATCCAAGGGAAATGTTATCTCCGGTGCCAACAAAGGTGTTGGCAGGGGGCAGGTCCTGAACGGCCTGGTGCTTTTTTCCAGCTGTCGGTGACTGAGGGTGAAGCTGGACAGTTGGGAGCGGTGAACTGGACTTGTAGTGCCGAGCCAGGTCTGGACTTCCCGGCCCACCGTTGACTGAACGGTAGCGTCCCATGCCGGGGCTGTCTGACAGCTTCTCATTGACGCCGTCGTAGCGCTGCCCATTAGGTTTGGAGGCCTCTACTGTGACAATACTACTATAGAGAGGCTGTTTGGACTTTTGTTTCTTCTTGTCTTTCTTGGGCTTCTTGGATTTGTCATGCTGCTGAGGTGTAAAAAAGTCCTCGTGATCTTTCTTTCCTGCCTCATAGCCATTCTTGTTCTTTGGGTGGCAATAACGGGCCATGACAACAACGAGAATGATGAGAATGACGGTCATGATGCCCGAAACGACTCCAATTACAATGCTTAATCGTTGTTTGCTGAGGTCATAGTTGGGGTCACCAGCGATATTGGTGTTCAGGGAGGTACTCAGGCTCCTAGCCACCTGTGACTCCACAATTGTGGAATTGGAAAGCGTCTCATTAACATACACGTGAACCAGGGTGGTGGTGCTCTGTGAAGGCTGACCACTGTCATTCACCTGGACCACAAGTCTGTGGAGACCATAGTGTTTTGGTTCCAGCTTTGCCATCAATGAGATCACCCCTGTGCCCCCATCAATCTCAAACAGCTTGAAGGGGTTGCCGCCAATGATGCTGTAGTTCAGGTCTGCGTTGATGCCAGTGTCTGTATCAGTGGCTATGACAGTTCTGACAACTGTCCTGATGTTACTGGAGGGAGGGAGGAGGGTGTAGGAGCTGTTTATTGGGAAGGTGACTGTTGGTGCATTGTCGTTTTCATCCATGACAAAGAGTGAGACTGTGGCTGTGGCGGATCTGGGTGGATCACCACCATCCACAGCTTTGACACGGAATGTGTATGTAGTTTTTTGCTCCCGGTCAAAGGAGAGGGTGGAAAAAATAGTCCCAGTTTCATTCTCAATCGAAAAGATCTCCTCCTCCTCCTCAATGAAAAGACCCATCTCTGCATTTTGGCCTTTATCAGCATCGATTACTGTGACCATACCAACAGCGCTGTTGGGGTCAAGATTCTCTTTGACATAGAAGGTGAACACATCCTGCATGAACTTTGGATCGTTGTCATTTTTATCCCCCACGAGAACAACCACAGTAGCAGAACCCTGAAGCGTGTTTATGCCCTTATCTTTAGCTATCACTTTAAATTCATAGCGCTCTGTTTGCTCTCTATCCAAGATGGTGTTTACCCGGATGTCTCCACTGTCTGCATCAATCGAGAAAATCCCATTTACAGATGAATCAAGGGAATATGCTATTTCAGCATTTTTGCCACTGTCAGCATCAACAGCTTTTACTGTTGTCACCCTCTCGCCAGGGGCATTGCTTTCAGGGAAGGATACCTCAACTACATTCTGGCTGAAGATAGGAGGATTGTCGTTAGTGTCACCCACTTTGACGAGAAGAGAGTTATTACTTGCCAGACTAGGGCTTCCAGAGTCCACAGCCACTATTACCACATTGTATTCCTGTGTGGCCTCATAGTCCAGTGGTGCAGATGTGTGGAGAAAATACTTTTTTTTATTCTGTTCACCTTCCATCTCACTGGCTGGCTTGAGTTGAAAGGGTACATCTCCTACGACCGTGCAGGTTACTATCCCATTCTCTCCTTGGTCTCTGTCTGACACCTGAACCAAAGCAATGGGTGCGTCCACCATCACGTCCTCAGCTACGTTTGCCACTCCGTCTTTTAGGAAGATGCGCCCAATTTTCCGGATTTCAATTGCTGGGACGTTGTCGTTCTCGTCCTTGATACTCAGCACCACTGTTGCCTTATCCGTTTTGGGCGGCTGGCCTCGGTCACGAGCCATAACTGTGAACCGCAGTTGGCTAACTTCTTCACGGTCAATGCGGTGCAACACGCTTAGCCAGCCAGTGCTCTCATCCAACCTCAGCAGCCTTCTCACAGACTCTGTGGCCGCCCCAAACACATATTCAATTTGACCATTAACCCCAACGTCTGCATCAGCTGCTTTGAGCTGGAGTATCGGCGCACCAGGGGAGCTGTTTTCCGGCAGGTCGGCTTCATACACGTTCTTCTCGAACCGCGGGTTGTTGTCATTTACATCAGTGATCATTACTCTCAGGATGGCCTGAGAGGAACGTGGGGGATCTCCTCCATCCCTAACCCGCAAGGAGAGCTCATAAGAGTCTCTCTGTTCTCTGTCAAGGGCCCCTTTAATGATGAGTTGGGGTTGCTTCTCTCCATCAGTAGTGTCAGCAACTTGCAGTTCAAACACACTGCTCCTGCTCGCGCCCTCCTCAAATCTTCTTTTCCCAGAGTAGGAATCCCCAGAAGATCCCAAACGCCTCGAGTTTTCCCCATTGTCCTGAATGAGCTCGTATCGCTCTATTCCGTTCCTGCCAAAATCTCTGTCTGTGGCTGTGGTCAGCAGATAAAGGGTTCCAATGGGTCTGTTTTCCTCCACAGACAGTGTCAGGACGGGCGAGGGGAAGGACGGAGTGTTGTCATTTATATCTAATATGATCACTTTCCCCTCAAAGAGGTCGACCCAGCTCTGAGCCGGTCCGATCACGGACACCTCGAAATCTATGAAACACTCGTTCTCGTCAAATATCATTTGGCACTGCTGTAATTTCTCACGGTCTATCCGCTTCTCGTTGGTGGTGAGCTCGCCCGTTATGTTGTCTATTTTGAAAAACTCCGAGCCGGACTCCAGGGTGAACGTCACCTCGCCGGACCCGGCCACGATGCCCAGGTCGCCTGCTACGTTGCCGACTCTGACATCGGCGGGTCCCTCCTCCGCCAAGCGGTACCGGAGCACTTGCTTACTCGCGGCGGGCTGATGCACGAGCTGCAATATGAGCATGCAATAGTACAAACAGTCCACTGCTGCAGTAGTCCCCATTGTTCAGTCCTGCAAAGACGTCCTCGGAAAAAAAAAATGTTTTAAAAGAAAAGGGGGGGAAAAAAAGTCCCGAAATTGATGTTAATTGACAGTCTCCGTATAAAAAGGCAATCTCGTTCTCATTTAGGAGCGCAGTCTTTTTTTTTTTTCTTTAGGACGCGTGAGACTTCATCCTCTCGTTTCTGCTGCAGTGGAAAGCAGCAAGTGCACGCAGGGAAGGAAGGGGGGGCGAGGGAGGTTGGGGGGGGGGGGCTATTTCCTTCTACCTTAATTTATTTTTTATTCTGGGGAGGGGAAAATAAAAAATAAAAACACAGAGACTGTCTTTACTGGGGAGGGAGACTCCGTGCGCTCCGGACTGTGCCGAAGTGCAATAGTCCCGAGCATCAGGCGGAAAGTGAATGCAGTCCGGTTCGCTCACGCTTTTTTTTTTTTACTCACAGTTTGTAGAATCTTCTCTCTCTTTTCTTTTTTGATGACGAGCAGGGCTGGGAGAGGGGAGAGCTGAACTCTACCTCCGTCTGTCCTGATGTTAAGTCCACGTATATCAGAGGCGCGTAAAAAGGAGATGCCGGCGCAGGTTGCAAACTCATCCCACTGTGCAGGGCTGAGCGCGGAGCTCGTCACCTCTCCTTTATGTCTTGAAGGTAATATGCAGCAGATTACCTGTCTGGCTTCTTTATTCTGCCTCCTTTCCTTTCTTTTCCTTCCTTCCTTCCTTCCTTCCTTCCTTCCTTCCTTCCTTCCTTCCTTCCCTCCGAGTCACTCGCAACAAGCAGAATACTATCACTCTCTCTCACTCCTCCTTTTCCTCCTCCTTCTTTAACGAACCAACTCCAGTCCGTAAAAATAAAAAATAGATCAACCCTGAAAAATAAGGGCTGAGTTCTAAAGAGGAAAAAAAACAATAAAGCAGGAAAAGTGGAAAAAGTGTATATCCGACGCAGGGTTTGGGTTGAACTCCTCTCAGACGTTGTGCGTGTTCAGGCTGGACTCTCTCCCACTCAGCCTTTCTCTCCCTCACCTGCAGACGCGCCGCATGTGTTGGCAGCCCCTATCTGCAGCACTGTGAGAGGGATTCACAAATGATATTGCAGTCCCTCTCTCTCTCCCTCTCTTCCCCCTCTTCTGCCTCTCCCTCTTTACCTCTCCCTCTCTCTCTCTCTCTCTTTCTTTCTTTGCTGGCAACACACGTAAACAGGGTCGAAGTTGGTCTTAAACGTCGGGGTCAGACTATGTTTGACCCAAAAAAAAATAAGTGTCTTAATTAAATTCGGTTTTTCTTCTCGGCTTACTTCGTTTTCCAGTGAGCGATGTGACGCAACATTTTTAATCGTATCACACTAATAACGCACGTGTACATGATTGTTAACGTCCCATATATAAAGCACTGCAACGTGTAAAGCTTTTGCACATTGCAAAGATATATATATATTTTTATATATATATATATATAACAAATAAATAAAGCCACTCGCAGCAGCAGCAGGACAGACAGCGCTGCGCTTCCCCCGGTGGCTACTAGGAATATAAGCCCAGAAATGCGTGTGGTCGCCGGCGGCTGCATGTCATCTCTCTCTCTCTTTTTCTCTCTCTCTCTCTCTTTTTTTCTCTCTCTCTCTTTCTCCACCGCCACTTGCGTGATGCTCGGTCCACTCAGCAATCAGGAATCTGACACCGTGGCCGAACATCGTACGAATTCATTTCCATTCAGTGGGAAATGACGCTAAAGTCTTTCTCCCGTGTCTGCGGCGCAAACCCACTTTCCCCCCGCGACGCAGACAGACACGCGTGTCCTGTACGATTCAGGTTACCGTTTTGCCCACCATACAAATCCTCCCGACCTCCTTTCTTTTAAGATGAAACTATTCAGGTGGAGTCATCACTTTTAACGGCAGCCGTGCAGATTTTTCTCTGTGCAGCTGCAAGGGGAGCGATTGCGAAATAAATAAATAAATGAATAAAAACCGAGATGTCTCTGCGTCTTGAGGACATCCTCAACTTTTCAATCGGGCAAAAAGAGTCTCCCTTTCTCCTGTAAGAAGTGTGTGTGATGTGTGTGTGTGTGTGTGTGTGTGTGAAATTAAACACAGAGCGAGCGTAATGAGTGAGTGAAGGAATGGGGAATAGTAAGGTAGGGAGAGAAGGAGGAAAGGAGGGAGAGCAGAGAGTCTGTCTCAGCAGCTGCACCTTTCAACTGACGGCAGAATTCCAACAGTGTCTTTATCCTTGCTGACGGGCGCCCTCTATTGACCAAATATAGATTTTTTTTAAAAAAACAAGCATGGATTTGGGAGTAGTCTGGGTGGAATCCATCTGCTTGCACTGGCTGAGACCCTTTCTCAACGATGACAATGTCATTTTTGTAAAACAACAACAAAAGACATAGACTTATACAAAAGGTTCCAAGTTTTGTCTTGCCGGTTCTTAGGATGTTTTGCATTTGCTGTTGATGTAACTTTGATGTTTTGGTCTACGTGGCGTTGTGTCCCCACGGGTTAGTTTGAAGAAATTTATTTGGTCAACAGATCGACAGATATAAAACGTTCTTTGGTAAGCTGAATAATGAAGGATGTAAGTAAAGTCCCACTAAAGACGGACATAACTCCATAAAGATTCACAAACAAGAGCGAAAGCCTCGTGAAGGATGAATGCATTCGCCACTCATGTTCACGGACATCAGCCTTTAGGCGGTCAATTGTCTGCAAAAGGTTTCACAGAGAAAGATGCATTTATGGAAATTTGATGAAGCGCATATGACCCTTGACAAAAGTAAGACTATCTACATGTTAAAAACATTCTGTTCTTTACAGTTTTGAAATTGAATCCTTTGAAATGGCATCTCCGTTTCTGGGAGCTCAAGTCCGTTATTCAGCGTTGGACGAGGACTTGAAAGGTTCGATTGAAATGAACCGTGAGACTTAGAGATGGTAAGTGTTTTTGGTGACAGAAAAAAAAATGCAACCTTACCAAATTGCTACCTAGCTACTCTTGGAAATCTCATTTATGCAACCGGTGGAAGCCAAACTGCATCCAACAGCTACACACGAGAAATAATAACTTCGTACCCCGAGGCCGTTGGAATATGCTGAAACAAAGTGGAAATGAGCATGTAGGTAATTCTGAGGCAGCATTTACAGTCAGGACCATGAAGATCAAGGCTTGAAATCCTTGCTGAAAGTCATTATCGTAGTCGTGGGTAACTTGCTCTCAAGTGGGTGAGTGGTCGGAAATGATGGGAGAGAAAGCACTCGCTGCTGCTTTACACAGACCTCATCAATGACAATGAGGTGTTTTGAAACGAGAGGTCCAAAATAATTGTCAAAAAGAAAAAAACAGTCGCACTCCTACGCCTTGTGGAGGTACACTGATTAAAATGAGTTATGATCAGAGTATAGTTGTTCTAGTTTATATTCTGTTTTGTTGCTTTTCTTTTCTCCCTAAAACATGTTTTCTTTTTTTTTTCTCTTTTTCCTGAATAAATGTCTAACATTCAATGCAAATCCCAGGTCATGGCTGACATCCAGTATGACTCCAAGCTCATCTTAAAAGGTTTGCGTCTTTTTTCTCTTTTTGTTTTTTGCTTATTTTGCTTGTTCCCCCTGTGGACAGTCTGGAAGCATTAATGAAATGTGGGAAGAGAAAATGAAAAACTGAGATGATTGCACGGTCTGCTGAATTAATGCTTTCCATTTCATAAACACAACACAAGCAGGGGGATGTCTGCCTGTCCTTATTTACATTTTACACTGGTTAATGCTTATTGTACTGCTGTGACACTCCGCGCAATAGATTTGCAATTATGTTGGCTGTCAACATGAAATTACACCTTTGTTGTCCAGCGATGTGAGGACGGTTGGGATTCAAATGATTGGCTGCTTTGCCAAACCACACACACAAAAAAAAACATACACCTTATTGTCATTACAAATTTAACCCATTGATTTGACACAGTTTTAGAGCCAGTTTAATGCCCAACCATGTTGCATGCAGCAAATGTGTTCCAACGGTTTGTCTTTATACGCATATTTCAATTTGGAGTACATTTAAGTAACCTGAAAGGTGGCTCATTCAAAGGCAAAATGCTACGCTAATTAACGTCTGATAAGATGTTGAACCAGAGTAATCTTTGGACTGAGAAGTGGCCAAGTAAGACTTGCAACGTGTGACAACGAGCCATGTCTACCTGTTGGAAAATTTTATCTTCCTGAAGTAACATGATCCACATTTCAAGGGGTCAAATTGTGAAGCCTGATTTTTTACATTTTTTTTTATGTTGTCGTTGGTAAATGCAGCTTTTCTACAACAACTAAAGGCAGCAGTTACTTGATTGTGTTGTTAAATGACGATATGTGCCTGGAAAATTCAAAACGCCACCTCTTTAAACTGCAAACACAGTCAGCTTCATACATTTAATGAAGCCGGTTAGTGTGAGCACTTCTGCTACCTTGTAACTGGAAGCTTGTTGATCGCTCAAGTGCAAATAAAGACATATATACTTGTGTTTTTTTTTTTTTTTACTCATTTGACTTGCTGTCCACAGAAATCCACAGATAAATTATGCTTTGACCAATAGCTGTGTAGGGAGCACCTGAAACCCTAGTGATTAGATGTAACAAGATTTAAAGCGAGACAGAGATAAAAAAAAAAAAAGGCTAAGCAGCTCATTAGATTTACCAATTTTCAAAGAATTTACAGTTTATGGCATTTAATGAATTTTCGAACAATGACTCGGTATCTGATCCCAATTCTCAAACGATTAAACCAGTTATTGGGGACAAGAAAAGAAATCCTGATGCAGTCATATTGCTGATTTATTTAATTTTTAGTTTTTTTAGCCTTCCATGAGAAACATACCAGTATTTCACTAAAAAACAATAAACATACACTGACAACAGCTAGTTTGTATAAACAATACAAAGCACTTTCCTCTCACGAGAATGAACAATGACTTTTAAAAACTCAAACAGGAATAACACAGTTACCCTTGCTAAACAATTCAAAGAAACAAAGAAAAAGAAAGAATGTTAGCAGAAATGTGCATTTTGTCTGTTTGAAGCAGCTTTAGAAATGCAGATGGTCTTGTCTTGCCTCTACTGTAGCCACACTCTGACACTGTTTGATTGCTAGTTCTCTTTTGTGTCCTTCAAAAACGCTGAAATTGGACATTCAGCAGTGATGTACTCACCACAAGGTTAGCAATTTTTATAGTAAAGCATTTCTCTCTGCTCGCTGGAGAAATTTCAGATGGCACTAGTAAAACTGACAGTTCTATTACAGGTGCAGCTTTGAAATACCAAATGCTAGAGTATTTCTAAATTAGGCGGCCATTTTTTCTTTTCTTTTAGGTGAAAGAGAGATGGAGAAGGGCGAGCTTTAGTTTCACAAAAGTCGATATTTCCAAAATGGATCGGTTAACCTTATGCTAAACTCACTCAATTTGTATCATGAGAAAATAGTTTATATATATATTATGTTTTTCTATTGGTGTTATAAAAAGGGTTTTTTTGGAAACTGAAGAACATTTTCTCTTTTATTGCAATACAGTTTTTGACTGTTCAGGAGTTATTAATGGGTTTTCAGTATTTCATCCTTGTATTCCAGAACTTATTTAGTTGATGCAACTCGCAACACATTTGAAAATGAGGGGAAAAATGTACACCTCATTGGTTACAGATATGAACTCCCGCACCTTGGCAATCAGACTGTTCAGACAAACATTTGTAAAAAAATAAAGAGTCACTCAGGAGCTAATTGATGCCACTGTGATTGGGTCCCACTGCTCCCATAAGGGGAGTTGTGAAATTTCAGCACTGCTAAATATTCCACAATTAACTCCTGGTGGGTTTTATATGATCGGGAATGATAAGTACAGTTTGGTGTGGTGTACAGCTTGCCGCCACTAGACATTTGAGTTACCTAAGGTGATGAATATTGCCTCTTTGTTTTTAACCCAGTGGAGGACATACGCCAGGGTTGTCCAGTTATCAAAAAAGCAGCATTCGCCTGTCTACATCACAGCCTGTATACATTTTAGCAGTTTCATTCTCCTCACTGGTGAAGTAGAAGCTTCGCCATAAATGCTGGTAATGCGACGTATTTTCACACGCATAAGGAGAAATAAACACAACAACGTAGACGTACGTGAAGAGTTTGCCTTCATCCTTAATCTCTATTATGCCTTTAATTTCCTTTCCACATTTGTCCCTTCCTGTGTGGGTGCAAGCACTTTTTTTTTCGCGCTGTTTGCATTCGTGTAGGTTTTCCCCTTGTTGACGAGGATGTGGGATTGTCACTTGCTAACTGTGCGCGTGTAAACCGACTGCACGGCTTAAGGGAGGCAAATAGACGCATCTGTCAAGAATTTGCAAAAAGGAAATAGAAAGAAAAGTAGTCAGGCTGCAGGCCAGGCCACTCTTAGGTGACTCTTTGTTGTGCCGCTCAAGTGGTAACACGTTACAGCATCTTCTCCTCTGAACACCGGAGTGAAACATCAACAAGGTGTGACTCAACAGCACAGCATAGCAAAGTCCAGCTCAATGGCGGTGTAGCTCGGCGAGCCTTTTTCACTCCCAACTCCCTCTGGCAAGTTGCTATTTTGAGACTCCGAATGCCTTGTTCTGCCGTCTCCCTGTGGGCTTTGTGAGAAACGCTGAAGCGATCGCAACACACAATAGGCTTGGTTCAGAACATTTCAATACGGATCATTCAGATTGGCACCGAGGGTAAACAGGACCGTGATTTTGATATGGAGAAAGTGACAGCTTGTCTTGTCGCTGTTCTTTAAAAAATTAAATAAATAAAAAAATCGTCAAAATAAAGTCCAGGGAGAACATTTGAGATTCGCGAGTTATATTGCTACAAATTTTCACACCATGAAAGCTACAGCTTCTTGGTTTGCATCAGCATATCTCTGAGTAAACTCTGAATTTGAAGGTGTCTCTGCCAAACTAAAAAAAAGTGTCAAAAATCACACTGCCTAAGAACAGACTGAGGCTAGTGTACAAAAAAAATGGAAATGAAGGTAAATAAATGAATTTTAACACTTGAGTGATAAACTGATTTTGACATGTTCTCTGAGACTGATTGCGGACAGAAACTGGTAGCTTCAGGCTAAACATGTTTTTTTTTCTTTGGTTAATACGCTAAAATTTTCTGTGGCTGTTAGCAGATTGTGTTTATCCCTGCAGAATCTGCTCATGCAAAAAGTTGTTGCAAGAAAGGAAAGTAACAGTTTCACACCGTCTGTTTTGATTGAGACCAAAGCGGATTCCAGTTTCTCTCTCATTTGCAGTCCGTGATCTCACATTTACTGAGAAATTAAAAAGTTAATAGTTGTACTCTGCCAAAGATTTATTCATTTATTATTTATGCATAATGAATGCAAACTTAGGGAGAAGTAAAGTAGACAATGGAGTGGTAGGGATGTGTTTTTGCTGAGCATTGAGTCAGCTCCTTCGCAGACTGAAACACATTCACCCTGAACTTTTAAAATCAGCTGACTTTATTCAGAACGCATTTTGGTTTCATGAGCTGGAGTCGAGAGATTCTGAAATTCTCTCAGTTCCTTCTGCTGCCATGGTTTTAGAACTGGAAAACCATTCATATGTGATAATTGCACCGATTGGTTCCTCTTGTTTTAAGGCAACACCTCCTAATGTCATTTTTTAGCTTGTTTTCTTTATTCAGCAGATGGGCTTTTTGTTGACACTCAACATTATCGTGTTATCCATTGCAAACCAATAAAGAAACCACTGAACATATCAGCCTTTTCAAAATGATTACATCACTATTGGCTAACTTATTAATTTAAGGTAAAACATTGGAAGACCAGCAAAAAATAAAATGTACAAATTAAAATATCAAGAGGATTCTTTAGTTTGTAAATTGGGACACTGACCCCACCCAGTGTCAGCGTCCCATACCTTCGGAATCGAACTTCAGTTGAACTGCTGCAGTGCTATATCAGCGATATAGGCAATAGTTTGATATCCAAGATGATAATTTGAGATAGACTTGCTGAATATTTAACTTGCATAGTAAAGTATTTACAGATACAAATGACAGAGCCAAGAAATCCAAACTTTAGATACCAGAATCACTTCTTTGAAACTATTTTTTTTTGTTTGTGTAGAAAAATAGTTTAATGAACCAACAGACTTTCATTCTGATTATTTTCACACAATCAATAGCTTGTATAAAAAAAATTTTGTATAAATATTAAAATAAATTGTCATGGATATTGGGTGGCCTGTCCCTTGCTCTACGCTTTGCTTCACACAGGGTGTCTAGATCGTCGGCAACTGAGAAAACATTGCTTGCTGGAGGCAGGGACTCTTGAAACTTTAAATTTCACCCCATCGCTCTGTTTTGCTGGGACGTAATGCCTAAAGCAATCTTTAACAAAAACAAAAAAAGATCAAGTAACCAACAGATAATCAAAAAATATTACATTCACATAGGGTACAACATCCTTTTCACTTTCTGACATTTGTGATTTGCTTAGTTCTTCCTTTTTACTTTAGTTTTCGCTGAAATGTTTCCCATTGTTTCCTAACTCTTCAAAGGTCTGAGCTCTGACGAGTCCTGGCACCACTTCAGTCCAGTCAGTAGAAGGGGGGCAGATACATTGTGTAGGCATTACTCACCCCCACACAGTCAGTCACCCAGTCACAACTTAATCACTGACACCACTGACACAAGGGACACATTGCTTTACCAAGGCCCCTCAAACTTCAAAAGGGGATTTTCTCAAAGCAGCCATTCACAGGCCTTCTTTCAGCGACACGAAGGTCGATGCGGCCTCTGTGGACAGATTGATTAGAAGAAAATTTGTTTTGAGGCAATTCATATTTTCATAATTCCAGTGTCTGCCTTCTATAGTCCTCATTTCAATGGACTCCACACTTGTCAAAGGAGAAGAAGCCTTGTGAATCTGGTGCTAAGATGGAAAGTTGAGCACAATGGCCCTTCTAATTCCGAGCCACTGAAACAGACTCTTCATAACTAAAAGGAAGAAAAAAAAATATCTAGAGCACGCAACAGTAGCCACGCTATTAAAATGTGTCGAGGAAATAATAGGGATGAATTACTCCTCCCTTTTCTGCGACCTAAAATTGCACAGCATACTAAATCTTCCCCCCCGTGTCAGTGGCAGTCTGCTATTTGCATGAATTAAAGTGAAAATAGAGGCTCTGTTTAGTGACACTCATTCTGTGTGAGGCTAGTTAGCCACAGATTGTGTCCCCGCCGACTCTGCCACTCTCCCTCAGCAAATCTTCACATAATCCCGTGCATATCATTCTCACGTTGGCATATGGTGGTGGAAGGATCATGATGTGGGGTTTCTTTAGAGGGTAAACCCAAAGTTTGTTAGTTGAAAAAAAATCATGCACTCTAATCAGCAGATGGACGTCTTGTTGACACTCATTATTATCATACCAATGGTACGATGTTCCAATCATACCAAGGATTGGAACATCATTGCTAAGAGACCATGTACTAATGACCTGATCATTGGTACATCAGTTGTACCATCATTTTCATGGTTGCCCTGGTAATCATGAAGGAATAAATGTCAGATGCTGCAGAAGATTTGTTCCATTATCTTGACACAGTAAATCTTCAGTAGTCAGTAGTTGTCTGCTGTTTGAACATGTTGAAGTAGGGCTGCCAATATTCGTCATGGCAATAAGTGATCAACAAAATAACTCCATTATCAGTACATTTTTATTATATATATATTTTTTACTCTCTCAGATTTCTACTAAAGGCATTTGCACAACTGTTACCCAACAAACGTAGTAGATGTAGCATCTGATTGCTCCCTCATTAGCCAGGTTATGGTTTTTCAAGTGATCCAAAGGTCTAATTCATCTAAAATATGGGAAGTAAATCAAGTTGGGCAATGATGAGAAAAGATTGGGCAGCTATGTAGACACAGCAGTCAATTATGAGCAGCTGAGGAGACCAAACCAGGGATTTTGGTGAAATGTATTCTTGCTTTTGCAATCTGAAGATGCACAAGTTGTCTACCCCCCGTCGACTGAGTTGGTCAGTCGACGAGGGGACGAATGGAGTCAAAAACATGGGCAGTCCAGAAGAAAACATCTTAAAATAAAACTTCGCTCGCCATTCCGGTATGGTAAATCTCGCTCCTGTGCCAGTGGCAGCTTGCTATTTGCATGCAATAAAGTAAAAATAGAGGCTCTGTTTAGTGACACGCTTTCTGTGTCGGGTCGGACCGGATAGTCAAAGATTGCTTCTCACGCCCTCCCTCAGCCTCGGTAGCCTTGTGGAAAAAGTGGAGGGCCAGTCATTTCCAATGCATGGTTACTTCCTGAGCGCCACTGGCTCTTGTTTATATGTATGTGCGAGTGAGAGCGTGGCTGTTTGCCTGTCTGTCTGGTCCGCCTGTGTGTTTATCTGTTTATGAACAGCGTCTGAGTGCCTGTGTGCATCGTCCCACTGTTTCGGCAGAAAAAAAAAAAATGATAAGACACCTGCTTGCTGATTCGGAGTTGGCTGTCAAAAACAGGAATGAAGCTGGTGGTGGGAGGGAGAGGAAGGGGAGGAGGGGAAAAAAAAACACACCACGGCAGCCCTGAGATATATCTATTCTAGCTCCCTGTTTCCCTCAAGCTGATGGTAGGAGACTTCAAAATGGCTCCTCTCCCTGCCACAGAGTGGGCTCTGCCCTGTCAAAATGTCTTTGAATGGAAAACACAGACTGAAAAGTTTCCTCCCTACTCTCTTCCCCGTTGTTTTCTCTTTTTTTCCCCCCTCTGCTCTTACTCCGCTTTCCCCTCCTTTCCTTTTCCTCTCCATCCATCCCTCAACGCTCCCAGAAAGGGCATCTCACCCTCACTGGCAAGGCTCTCAATGAATCCTGCCTTTACTGTGAGAAAAACTCTCTCCTCCTCGCGCTCTCTGACTGGAGCTCTGCCAGAGCTCTTTGTCTCAGTGAGGTATCTGCCAGTCACTCAGAAGTCCATTCTTCACTAAAACATGATGTCTACCTCTTGGGCCCTGTCTGTCGAACAATTCCAGTGTTGGTACCATTGTCAGGATCGATTTTGATCCGTGCAGAGGAACATAAGGGGAGTTACGCTAATCAATGGAGGTCGTTAAAGAAGGGGGCATTACATTGTTTTGGAGCCGCAATCAATGGTCAAAAGCTCTGGGAAATATAAATATTTCAGCAAATAATCGTGTGGAAGTTGTCAAGCTAACGCTAAGGTTCGCCTCACTCATCACTGATGAATGGTTGAACTGAGATTGAAGATGAAATATGCAACTAATCACTTTTTATGCATTGCTTTCAAAGCTTGAAGGTTTTTTTTTCTTCTTTTATCTTTGATCTTTTATTAAGCATTTCAGATTGCCTTGAGCATGAAGGGGGGTGTTATAAATAAACTTGACATATCTATAGTTTTTCACTATATTCAAGAAAGAGCAAAAAATAAATACATTTTATTGGTAACCAAATCATTTGACAGTCATGGAGGAGACCAAACATCACATTTTATAGAAAACATACCAACTCTGAGGTCCGAGTTGGTAAACAACTCTGCAGACTAGCAACTCAACCAGCATTTTATACATATAAGATGTCAGAAATAGGGACAGTATTTTAAGTTATCTTGTCCCATATTGTATAATATATTATTGCTCCCCATTGAGGGACAGTAAAGGATATTCTATTCTATGTCTGCAATGCACTAGTGACCTGGTTGGGAACATAAGAATTGTGGAGAAGAATACTATAAATCGGTGGCCCTTAAGTCCAGTCCTTGAGGGTTGGTGTCCTGCAACGTCTAGGTGTTTCCATTGCTCAACGCACCTGAGTCACATAATGAGGTGATTATAGCAAGACTCTGGAGAACTTCACTGCCTACTGAGGAGGTAATTCAACGATTTGATTCAGGAGTGCTGAAGTCAGAGATGCATCTAAAATAGACCCGGTCATCAGAACCTGGACCTGTCCCCAATATCTTCTCAATATCTGAGAAGATATTGGCAACTATCACCACAACCTTCGGTTAACCAGGAAGGGGAACTGATGGAAGATTCAAGTTATTAAACAAAATATGATTTACCTAATTTTTTTTAGACTTCAACCGTCTTAAAAAAATGTTCCAAACTTAAAACATTATTACTGGCTGAAGCCAAGCCAAGATTGTGAGACAATAAGATGATGATCAATAGCAGCAGATGAAGTAACTGGCCATCAGTCAGCACAACAGGTCCATTGATTAGTAGGTAAGAGTAGATCCCATAAACTGATAGACTGTAAGCTAATCAATGGGATTAGTTTTGATTTTTGCTTGACCATCTAAATATGTTACAATTACTAACATTCTTGACATTTCCAAAAGAAAGAACAAGTCACTTCGATTCATAAAAAACTATAAAAGATTACAGGTTATTTTTGTGGAATGTGTCTTAATATATTATTTTCTCTTAGCTGTCATATCAACATGTCAGACACTAGAGCGGAATCGGCGGTGGCTGCGTTAGTCTAATTTCATTAAATAAGAACTGTACCGCATTTAACTTCAGTTGCAGCAGATCCTTCAGTTGGAAATAATGATCATTCATTTCGTAAGATGGACATTAAATCTATCTGACTAAATTTGCTCCCCGTGGCATCTCACATTTAGGGCTTGTATCATAATTCTCCAGGGACACCATCTGCAAAGCCGTCCTGCCCGTGTTCAGCCCATTATTTCGAGTGGCTCCATCACCTGTGGCCAAAAGGAACTGGCCTAATGGCGATTTCTGTTAGATAATTGGTTATCTTGACATTTCAAACCGGCTCCATAATTTGTTCGTCTCTATTGTGAGTGGCTCTTTAATTAGACCAGGCCTGAGCTGAGCTCATCATTCTAAGGAAGGATTTCGGGTCACTGGAAAATTACACAGTTGGCATTCTTTTCAAGACGTGTTCATTAAAAAAAAAAAAAGTAATTTAAAAAAAATGTCAGTTCCGCCTTACAGAGCTAGCGTCATCTCGCGAGCTTAACCGTGACGACTCGCCACGGAAAGCAAACTGACAAGTAAAGATACAAATAAAGTACAAAAAAAAAATACAAATAAATAAACAATTCAGGAAATGTGTTTCTCATCTCGCAGCTGTTGGACACAACCTAAAGGACGCCTGGAGATGTGTGGCCATAAACTGGTGAGAAAAAGAAGATCCGTATTTGCCGAGTTAACTCCAAAGATATAAAAGAAGTAAATGTCCTTGTGAGAGTCTTGAGCTGAGTGAACCCTCACACTAAGCCTTCCATCTCTCCACAACGTTCATCTCAGTAATAATTCACTCTGTATCCTCAGAAATGGAAAATATTGATTTCTTTGACTAACACCCCAAAACCGTCATACAGGCTTGTCGCTAATATTGCACCTGAAGTAAGGGGGGGAAAAAAGAAAGGAAAATAGCGTGACCTGTCCCCAAGTTAAAAATCACAGTGTGCCTTCTGCTCCAGGAGCAACTACAGCCAATACAGCAAAAGGTAGCGAGGAGGTGAGTTCTTGATGTGTTCGTTCGAGAGGCTAACGACAGATGCTGCTTGTTTGCGGCATCCTTCACATCCGATTTGTATGGAGGAGAAGAAGCGAGTTGCGTTCGGTGGTTGAGAGGAGGCGGCGGAAGCGTCGAGTAGGAGAGTCAAAAATGCACAACCTGCTCTGGTAGTGGGAATCCCACCGTGCTTGTACATTAACGAACACACTCTTCACCACGGTTGAACAGCTGCCGTAAACGAGCGGCGTTCGTACGACCTCGTTACTTCGTGGTATCCCCACCTGTGAAATTTAAAATAAGTCTGAGTTTGAACTGGTGAGGCTGGCAAAGAAAACGATATTTAAGTGGAATTTAAATGACCTGACAAAGTTAAATGAATGAAATGTGACATAGGAGACTCGTCCTATAAAGCCATAGTGTTGTTAAAATAACATTTATGTTTGTGCTGCTTTGATATACTGGATTTTTTTTAATGCAAACTGACTCGTATAATCAAAATTTTTGTTTTTTAATTACAAGGAGCTTATTACATACAATTGGATGTACATACTGCTTTTATATTCATCATTTTTCATCAATTTTATATTCATCAATATTGTCTAGTAATGGTAAAATAATTCTGATTTCTTTCTGTTTCTGTGTCTCTATGGTGACATTTGTGCCACAAACCAAAGCGTGCGCTCATCAATCTGCACGCATATATCTTAGTGAACGAACAATTATTTCTGGCGTGTGCATTTAAAATCTCACACACGCACAGTCTTCTCAATAATGTTGTGGCATGCGCTCAACTCTTGACAACTCTTGCTTCGCCAGACACCTGTCAAACCTGAGACGTCTACTCTCTGCATACTGCGCGCTGCTTTATGGAGAGCATAGAAAACGCTCGGCTCTGGCTAAACTTGAGATTGAGGCATAATGGAACAAACCCCTGGAGGTGTGTGGGCACCATGGGGAGACTGTTTACGGGGCCACACAGAAGAGTCGTATCTTTGTGAAGCAGAAATTATATTTTTGTATGTAACGCATGTTGATTGTGTCAAGCAGATGGCGGAACAACGGAAACGTATAAAGTCCATCTCAGTCCATCTGCAGCACGTTTCTCCTGCTCTGCATAGGAGCTGTGACGGGTGTTTGTGACATCACTAATATTAACTTTTTCTAGCAGTCTGAAATGTCAAGATCCTTTTTATGTCATTAAGAAATAGCATTCCTTTAAGTGTTTCCTCGAGGCTTAGAAGTGAGGCATATTAGAATGAAACTTCTCTAGCTTACTTTAAGTGCTGATTTATTTCCTGTCGTGGCCAATTACCAGTTTCTTGTATAATTCAGAGTTATTGGTAGACTGCTGTCTGCACTGGCATAC
Source organism: Micropoecilia bifurca (assembly GCA_903067075.1). Classification (NCBI taxonomy): domain Eukaryota; kingdom Metazoa; phylum Chordata; class Actinopteri; order Cyprinodontiformes; family Poeciliidae; genus Micropoecilia; species Micropoecilia bifurca. The sequence goes on along the minus strand of CAEGAF010180977.1, from coordinate 26,219 downwards.
TGCTGTACAGTAACTACTGAGTAAAAAGTCTTCTTCCAGTCCTTTACAGCAGTTTCCATCTAATGAGCCAGCAATACAGTGATGTGAGCAACATGTGCACCATTAAATGTTACATATCTGCTTTTATGACAGCAGAAAAGAAGTGAATGGAAATGTCAGATTTTCAAATTATGCTTTTAATTTAATTTTATTTTTTTATAAGAAAAAACAAATCCGAGCAGCCAACGAAGATATTGCCTCCCTCGCCAAATCATGAACAAACTGGTTAACCACATTAGCTAAAGTTCACTAACCACACCTGATTACTGCTCCGTCTCTAGAGTGAAGAAATCACTTATTCACAACCTGTGTGACTAGTAGATATTTAAAAGTAAGAAATCACCCTCCAATTCAAAGAAATTATAAGTAGAAGAGAAACTTATTCACTGGCGGTCAGAACAGGGTCATCAAAGCCCCAAGAAAACAGAAACGCAGTGAAAGTTGTTATTCATAAGTAGAAATCTCATGGAACAATGGCAACCTTCCCTGGAGTTGCCAGCCTAACAAAACTACTCCAATATCACATCGACAATTCATCAACAGTCAGAAAAACCTCAGACCAAGCTTTTCATCTTTTTTTTTACTTGTAAAACGTAAAAAAAAATACACCTTGGAATAAGGCTTTAGCATAAAAATGTGGAAAAGGTTAAGCACTGTGAATACTTTCCTGCTGCTGTTGCACTGTACACTTAAGAGAAATTTAGAAATAGCAATTAGCCTAGCAGTCATGTTAAAACTGTGTAAGAAAATCCATGCATGCATGCAAAGTGCCTGCTAACTACAGAAACACCCAGGCTAAGATTCAACACCATGGCACTAAGTACTTGTTATATCTCTGTCTAGTATCATTTGTCAGAGGTAAATATTGTGAAAAGACTCTCAAGACGTTTTTTGGTTTGAAGTGACAGGAGCTTTGTCAATGATTCAGATTTTGAAGGGACACATTGCAGACCTCTGGCAAGTATCTGCAAACCACATCGCCATTTCTGAGATCGGAGTTAATAATAGAAGGTGATGGGAATTTCTAAATTTCTAAAGAGGCATTGGAAAGCTGAGCTTTGTTTCATCAAAGTGAAGACACCAACAGCATAATTTACTGCAGGTTAAAGACAAAACCTCTCGACAGAACCCTACTAAAAACAGGCTACCCTGTATGGATTTGTATCCCTCTCTCACATCATAGCAGTTTCTCACTTTTTACCCCACTCAAATCGCTCAACTTCTCTGAGGTTACTGCATCATCCCCAAGCCTGCACACTCTCTCTTATCTGTCCCCTGCTCCCTGGCCTTTGATACACCCCTCTAACATCCAGCAGTTCCCCAGGAGTGCAATCTGTTGTCCGGTGGTATTGATCAGGCACACAAGGTTTTGATTAGCACACTTGGCTGGATAACGGGAGCCTCAACTACATGATTGTACCCCACCATTGCAGAGACTTGTTCCTCGATTGGCCTGGGAGTACTTCACTTTATTGGGAGTTTGATTGGATGTATCATGAGCCACCCACCCACCAAGGCGCTGGTGTTTTCTTAGTTTGACTGAGTTCCTTTTTTCAAGGTCTTGTCAGATGAAAATAAGACGAATGTGCAACCAAGAATTGGGCACCGAGGAGTCAGTTGTGGAGCCAGGACATCTGCGGATCTGAGCTTTCCTCCACAACAATTGCTTTTCTCCAGGTCACTTCAAAAACTGCCTTTTGCTAGAAACTTTGGAGATAATCAAAACAACTTCTTTTCCACACCGGTGACACCCCAGAATATTCATAATGAAGATGACACATCAATTTGCTTGGTGTTATTTCACATCCTGTTTATATTGAAATGACAAAAAGTTTCTCCTAAAATTAGATACGTTTTAAAAATTTGTAAATTCCCACTATTGCATATATTTTTTTGCTGAATGGCGTCATAAACAGGGGATTATGTAAAATCTGGGGGGTTTTTTGCTTTCTGTCATGTTACAATGTTATTCCCTCATCAAAAGCACACCTGGAGTGTTACTTTAATTCTTTCATGTTTGAGGATTCCTTAAATCTCCCCTGGTAGCTATTCGGGGGTGACTAAGCGTTTGCTTTCACAAAACACCACCTATTCCCACAGAGATCCTCCTTAGAGTCTCTAGTCGAGGATCTGCCTCACAGAGTACCTCTAACCCTTGTTTTCCCCAAGTAGCTCCTGCAGACTAGCAGCCACAGCAACTAACAAACTCCTGGTGGAAGTGGGAATCTGTTGCGCTCATCATACAAATTACTTCTCAGTCCAATGTGCCAAAGAATGGCTGTAAATTGTTGTAATTAGGCTCTGAGGGTGAAGGGTCAGAAAGAGCAGGAGCTTCTTAAAGGGAAAAAAAGCCAATTTCAAGGCATCATTGTTTCTACAAACAAAACTATAATAATTGCAAGAGATATAAAGAATTACGTTTCTTAAAGACCACTACATTACCTAATCTTTAATAACAAACACCTGTGAAACCACCTGTGGAAAACATCACAGTGGTTCCCTCTGAACAAGAAAAAAAGTCAAGCCTTTGAAGTTCAGTGATGAATTTTAGTAAAGAAAATCCTCTAAACAAAAGACATGAACACGACCTGAAGGTGAAGTGGATGTTCAATCAAGAGCAATGTCCGCCATTTCTTTTTTCCATTTGAGGAAGAATGGAGGAGACAAGGGCACACCATTGGGCGTTCAGGCATTCTGACATTGCGGCCAAAGAGCAAGGCCACCCATTGGCCTATTCAATCGCCAAGCAATTAGGTCTTGGCTGTCAAGGTTTAATACTGACAGTTAAGGCTACTATTGTGTGCCGGCTAATGCTATTTCAGGCTTTCACTCACTTTGGAGCTTTCATTAAATCCTAAAGAATGCTGAGGCTATTCTCACAGAAGCTTAAGTTAAAAGCACCCTTTCTTAAAATATATTTCCTTAACTCTCAGAGCCGGCTCCCTGCGTTTCTCCATCTGCACACTCATGCCAGGACACAATACCTTGAATAAAGCAATTTGCAAAGCAAAAGAAAGAAAAAAAGAGAGAGATGATTTTTAACATATGACTTCTGCTGTTTTTGACCTTTCCGAGTTCCTGCCAGTCGGGTGCTTTAGTAGGTCACTAGTTTCGCAATGTTTTAAAGCATCTTTGAGAAAGCCTCCGACTTGGGTTCTCCGTGTGACTTGCCGACTTTCTCCCAGAGAAGTCATAAGAGAGTCGGTGTTGTGATCCGTGTTTCATCTGAAAGGTTTCCACAGACATTTCACGGTCATCTGACTCCATACTTCCCCTCTTTGTGTTCCGGTCGGGATCATCGTAAACAGTCCCCCCTATTGTGAGAGGGGGAAACTTATCAAGCAAAGAGGCAGGGGATGAACGTGGGCGCATTCCTTTAGTCGTGTTCATTAGGCGCACGCTCGCTGCGATGCGTGCTGGGGGGATGTTGGCACGGTTTGGCCAACCACTCAAGCGCTGAGCGCATCAACAGATGTAGTGTAGCCTCTCCAAACAGAGGGGATCTGACATGCTCAAACTTGGCCAGGAGTCTGGGGAGCTGTTGATGGAGTTGGAGGGAGATAGAAGGATAGAAAAAACAAAACGTAAGCGACCAAGAGCCTGTGAGGAAGAGTACGGCTGGAAGATAAAGAGAGACAAACAAAAGAGGGGCTGGGGTGGGAGGTTGGTAAAGAAGAGTTGTTCCCCAGAGGGATCACTCTTGGTGTCTCACTCCACTGGTCCTTCTAATGTGTGACGCTCAGGAGATTGACAGACTGTGTAAAACTCAGCCCACAGGAGAAAACAACAACAACACAAGTCAGACACATGAAAACGGGGCGAATCGACTGGGCGATGCTGAAAAGAGACTGCTGCGGGGGAGTTGAATGGACAGCAGCAATGGTTAATGTAACCTTCACACATCTCGGGAAGGTTTGCCGAGCATGTTGGCTCCCGCGTTAGACTCATGCCGTTAAATTCTTTTGCGTCTGGGAGTTGGCCTGTGTGCCACTCAGCTCCTCTTTGGTTTTTCTTGGGGTCACAAAGTGTTCCCTTTTCAGGGTCTTCAAAATAAAATTGAAAAAAGAAAAAACAGATGGTAAGATGCAAAACACACTGCTCACAAAAGAATCTTTTTCTTTGCATTTTGAAAAAAAATCCCTGCTTCTTTTAATAAACAGAAAGGTTATAGGGAACAAGCCAATGGTGTGACTTTATTGTGCATTGCATTGTCCTCTATGCGCAACATCACACAGTTTACAATGTAGTTCTGCATCCCATGTGTCAATCTCCATACCAAAATGTCTCATATACACAAAAGCTCTTTGTAACATTAAAAAGGTAAAACATTGACAATAGTAGTTAGAGCTTGAACCAGACATCTATCTCAGCCAAAATTAGAGAAGATGTCAGGGGGGAAAAGAACAACATGTTTACAATTACATGTAGTAAATTACAAAAAGGCTGTTTGCTATCTAAAATAAAAAATAAAATCGCAAATTTGTGTTTTGCAAAATCTTGCCTCGACACATGTAATTCTCTGTCTTGAAAAGGAGAGGAAAATGGAGTCTCCTCTGAGGCGCTTCAACAAATCAAAGATGGCAAACTAAAAGTTTGGGCCACTCAGGATAACAGAGGAACTGAAATGTGAATGACTGGCTGTGAGCTTTCAGAATTCAATTTGCAACACTTTAGGGAGCCCAAATGAAAGTGTCACTTGTCCGGTCTTTGTAAAGGCCTCTGCTTGAAGCCAGAAGCTAAACTTATTAAAAGTGAGGGGAAATGCTGGTGTTTGTTTTTGTCAGTTTTTTTTTTCTGTCAGCACACACAACTGTATAAAAGCATAAGGCTGGGGTCTTCTGAATAATTTATTTGGAATCAATGCACCCTGGGCTAAACGGTGAGGAAGCATGTACGTATGCTAAGTGTGCACCCCCTACTAAAGATGTCTTGATTTATTTTTTCGTTGATGTGCAATTAGTTTAAAATTGCGTTCTTTTTTTTATCTCACCTTTCGTCAAAGTTCATTTAAACAGATATCAGGAAGGGATTTCTATTGTTTGTTTTTCTTCCCTGCCATCTACCAACAGTAGCCTGGTCTTTGGCTTCTTATGCAAGTCTGATTCCTTCTAATGTCCCTTCACTGCTCTCTCTGCACTTTCTCCCATTCAGCCGGATTTCTCTGGAAGAATTTGAGCCAATCAGCGAACAGGAGATGCCATGAACATTCTCTGCAGTTTTAGGATTGGTCCCCATCTGTATTTTTTCCAATGGCAACGGACGAAGTGCACAAAAAAGTTTCCCACTCTTCCAAAAATTAAATCAACATTAACAACCATCTGATTTGACTCATCGCTTCTCTCTTTGTAGTGGAGGATGGTTGTTTGCAGCGCAGGGAATTTGCAGTAAGCTTTATAACATCGAAATAGTGCATTACGCATGTGACGGGCAAAGGTCAGTGACTGGGTAAAATGTAAAACCCCAAATAAAATCCACGCCTCCAGAAGCAATTGTTTCTCAATAGCAAAGACCGAAGCAAAGCGTAGAACGTAGAAGCTGGTGTTTATAATGCTATGCCAATGTACTTTAATATGATTTTTATAAACATTTCTGAAGGCTTTTACCTCCTCAAAAATGGAGAAACTGTATAGCCCATGCACAATTAACCAATATTTCATTTAATGGCATGTCTCTCTATCTTTGCTTTCTCTGTATCATTCCTTCAAATTATCCTTGCAAACAATTCAATGCCTCATCACCAGTTTGCAGTGGCAGTCAGCTTGTGTGTGTGTGTGTGTGTGTGTGTAACGCGTTCATGTACTTGTGACAAATCCTTCGTCAGAGATCGCAGAGACAACAGCGCCTCCTTAGAAAGAAAAAAAAAAAAAAACCAACACATCTACGTGGTGTCAGTATGCGTTACCACTCATGCTGCCCACATGCACAAAGTGACACATGAGAGAAATCTGACCGCATGTCACGAGGAGCCTGACTGTTTTCCGTTTCATGTGACACGCACTAACCGCAGCTGCTGATGTGCCAGATGGCTAACAAAGGACGAGTTGTTTCATCACTGCTTCTTTTGCTGGGAGAGTCCAGAAAAAGAAGCGGGCTTCAACAGAAACAGTCGAGCGTGTTGCCGCGCTACATCAGCTGGCTTTATTTGCTGATGCGCGATAGCTCTGCAACATTGCTAAATGTATGTTTGTCTGAGGAGTTAAGCCTGCCTAAACACAAGAGAGTAGGCCAATTACACAGCTTCGATTAAACGGCAAATCCCAGTTAAAACGAGACGATATTATGACCGTGGGGTTTCCTAGCAACCTTCAGCTCTCAGATGCTTGCTTTGGGCACTGAACGGATTATTGTTGTCGCTGTTGTTTGTTATTATGATGGAAGTATGGACAGGGAGGGGGGGAAAGGGAATAAACAGAGGAGAATGTGTGTGAGGAGGGTTGGTGGTGGTGGGGGGGCATCATCACATCACAATATGTGCCGAGGAGACAGAGAGAGAAGGCCTCAGTAGATGGGAAACGGTGCGAAGGCAGAAAACAAAGACAATATTATGAAGAGGGTGAACTAACTGCGATGTGGACAGAAACGGAGAAAAACTGTGAAGACGAGGTTCACTGTGAGTCAGAGAGAGAGGGGAAGTGTAAAACAGACCGAAATAAGAGACAGAGGAGAAAACATTGAGGGCTCTAGAAGGAATTAGACAGCTTAGGGAGTATTATGTCAGTGTACACAGGGTTTAGTGTATAAGTCTGGATTATGGCCCTTTGCTTTGATAGAAAATGCCACCTTATAGGCAAGGGAGCTCTGTTTTGTTCTTTGGGCAGATATCAAAGAGGGCATCCTGCTGCTATTTGGAATGTACGGTCAGAAGGTGGGCACTTTATCTCTTTTTCTGAGGAATTCAGCTGGGATTTGTAACACCAACCACTCTGTTTCCCACTGTGTCGGGCCAAACTGTATACAACAAAAAGGCTCGCGAGTACAGAGATGAATAAATACAAACAACTCAGTGGATTACTAAAAGTATAGCAATAGCTTCATTTAAGGGATTTGAAAAAAATAATAACTTGATTGCACGATCAAAAACTGAGTTCTAAAAAGAGTGTAAATAAGAACTAAGTCAACAAGCGTAAAGGTTTGTGTTTCTAAAATAAAGTCGTCTTAAATATCCAGTTAATCTCTTTCCTCTCAATCCATCCATTTCATTTTTACTTTTTTTCAGATTTTACTCTGAAACATCTCTTTAGTTTAGCTAATCTCATCTCTCATTATCTATTCACTTTGAGCCACAAGGGGGCTCAAGGCTGTGTCCATCAACAGGTGAGGAGTTTGGGGTACCATCAGTCCACTACAGGCGCAACACAGAATAGTTACTGTCCCTTGCAGAAATATTAATATCACAACTGACATGTTTATTTATGTATATAATTTTATATAATAAATCAATTCAAAGTATTACATCACTATGAAGTGAATTCAATTAAAAAAAATATGTTGGTGCGACAAGTACAAGTCTGAAAAGTGTGGCATGCATTAATGTTCACTGCTCTTAACTTTGATTGACTATTTCCCTTCATAGTCACCTAAACCTTGTAGTATGTGTGTTACAAAACAATATCGTACGCATCATTGTAAACCCATCAAGACATCACGGACAAATAACAAAACACAAACAAAAAAAAGCAGGTTTGGCTTGACAAAATGTGAGGAAGTTCAATGAATGAACGTATGAATGCTTCTGCAATGCTTTACAATCATTACCATAAACCCCCTGGCATGAAAAGAAGATTTTTGAACTAGCAATATGCATGTTTTGGGGTTGTGGGAGAAACTGAGGTACCAGTATAAAGCCTACGTAGAATAGATATATATATTTTTTTATTTACACAGAAACAATGCAAGAAATACATACATACACACACATATATGCACCTTTTACATCTGCAAATGCACCTCTACACAAACAGTGTTTTGTCTACATGAAAAAAAAAGAGGTTTCCTTTTATCGACACACACCTACATACACACACACACACAGTAGACTTGGCACTATCCACTCCCTTCACGTTTATTGTCGGCTGCATGAAGGATTCCGAATGATTGGTTTGAAATCCCACGCAGTCCTCCTACACGGTAATGTGCTGTTTTGCACCATGAAGCTCTCATTCAGGTGCCTCGGTAAATAGGGCCATTGTGAAGAGTGCATTACCCAAAGGTTTTACTCCCATCTCTAGTGGTTTGTGGCTAGTTTTGCTTGGGCTTCACTTTCTACTGCTGAAGTCAGAAGCAATATGGGGGTCAGCGTTGAGCTAAGCCTTGGTGTGCTGAAAACATTGTTTTTAAAAAAACAACACAAAAAACTGAAGCATTTCATTTGCAAAGTCCTCACTTTTCTTTGTAACTTGACTAATAGTACAAACATGAAATAAATTATGTGATCAGGACCTAATTAACAGACAAGCTTTTGCATGTTTAGGCTGATTAACAGGCTCCCATGTATGCTGCCACGTACCTTAGTTGTGTTTTTATACATATAACCATTGATTTAAAGTAATTTTCTTCAATCAAACAATCCACTGAAAGGAAATTTACATGTGTGACTACATTAAGTAATAAGTGGCTAAAGGCCACTCATAATTAATTGGGCTTAATCATGGATAATAATAAAGTGTAATAATTTACAAGTTGATTGCCCATATGGAGAGAATAGCCATGCATGCTATATGTCACAGTATCCGACTATATTAAATATTTATGCTTACATAAATACATAATTTATCAAAAAATATTTAAGTAGTATGGTAAATCTGCACCGCATCAATTATATTTTTTTAAACAACAAATAAGTCGCTAACACTTGAGTGCAATGAAAACAAGCCTCAACACTGCAGTAATGAGCCAAGCTGTATTCAATGCATCTCTGAATATTTTTATTTTTTTACTGAAATTTTTTGAAAAAAAATCTCAAAAAGATCTATTTAAGTCAGGCCAAGTTTATTTACAAATCTCATTTGAAAAACAACATTGGTTCACCAAAGTGCTGCAAAAAAATAGGACAAGAATTTCCCATCATAGAAAACTAATGGACACTTCACCAAAGCTGATAGCAACTGGTACTGCTAGCTCAGTTGTAATGTGGTTTAATACGTTTACATAAACAAAACTGCATTAAAAAACAATGACTTGATCAAGGTGTTTGTTAGCTGAAGGCTCTGACATACACAATTCAATATTAGCTTTATAATATCATTGTTTTGAGTCTCTTGTTCGAGGTAATTTAGCATTTTCTTGGTAAACATAACAGAATAACGGCTCATTAAAGTTTAGCTAGGTGCAGGAGTGTGGCTCCAAATGTGGATTGTTCTTTTGACTTGAACAAGTTGTGTGCACTGGGTTTGTATTGGTCTTTTTAAGAAGTTATTAAAGCTAATTTTGGGATTTTACAAAAGAGAACTCAAAAACCGTTCCAAGAAAAAAGTTAGACTGATAAAAGCGATAGCTATACAAATGCTAATTATGCTAAAAATGCTAACAGAATCTAAGCAGTAACATAAACAGAACAAAAGTGAGTCTTAAAGTGTTGCATTAAGAGAATATATGTATATACTTTTTTATTTCTTCTTTTTTTTCTGCTTCCTCCATAAGAAGCCAAAGCAAAACAAGAAACGCTTTATGTCCTGCGTCGGTTGCAACAGAAACAACATACCACCAGCCTCGGATAAACTTCCTCCTCTCGTGGAAGTTCTGCATTTTCTAAGGGAGATGCAATTTACGGTCAGAAACCGCGAGACATCACCTCGTTCCCCTAACATCTAATCTCAGTTTGCCAATTTCGTATTTTTATCTCCGTTCTTTCTTACTTTCTTTTTTTGCCACTCAGAAGAGTGGGAGCGAGGAAACTGTGTGAACTCCCTAAACGAAATGAAAGTTATAAGGGTGATGCTACCCCCGAACAAGTCGTCCCATCATGGCATGACTCACATTTACACAACCCCTGCAGGCATAAGAGCTGTGATGTCTCCTTCCCTGTGTCCCTGTCTCTGCCTCACTCTGACTCTCTCAGTGCAGAATCTTGATGTCAAATAGAGTCAGTGCCCACACCACAGGCCTGAGGGAACACAGAGACAAGTCTGCCATTCTGCATGAGACTCTTCATCTTTTTCTTCGCCTTCTCCACATTCCAAATATTACTGAGGAGCTACCCTTTTTTAATAATCGTTTTGACCACTTGAGAAGAAATTATTAGAACTAAAAGCTTCAACCTAGAGAATACAGGCTTAAATAAACATGACAGACATGAACACATATTCTTTGCTTTTTTAAAAAAAAAATTATGTCTGTGACTCACAGCCTGGTGAATGTTCAAGCGTTGTTAGAGCTTGTTTGCTTATTTAATTATAACAGCCATCTGTTGTTGCGCATACCGTAATGAACATTTCACTGTTGGCATCAGTTTTGGAAATAAAAATAAATAAAAAACGGTTTTGAGTAATATCCGTGTTCATTTTTAAAGAAATCTATCAGCGACGGGAGCACGTTGAAGGAGGATCAGGAGAATAGCGGTGAGGGTTTGTCGGGAGACAGCAATGGATGGGAGAAGAAAGCTGACGAGGGGACAATTAGGAACAGGAAGTGGTAGAAGACTCGCATCGAGACACACCAAGGATGGAGAAGCGGAAAGAGAGTGAGGTGGCTCGTGATTTATATGGTTATTATCTCTTGCACTTCTGAGTGTGAACTGGGACTGTCATGCAACATGCCCTGGCAGGTTTCCTGAGCAGGGACAGGGACAGGTGCCCCGGGGGCCCAAAGTTTGGCCTTAGCATTCTGTGCCGTAATAGGTCACCATTTGCCGCTCGTCACCAAAACATAGGTGGCTTCGTCCTCGCCAGAGTCCCTCCAGCTGAGTGGAGTCACATGCTCCCCATTGTGCGCACTGACCCCCGGCTCGTTCTGTCTGTGGACTTCTGATGCCGTTCTCTCTTCCCTTCTCCCCCGCCCTCGGCCGTGTGTTTGTTCTCCTTATTTCATTAATCCTCCTTTCTTCAAGCTGAAAAGCATTAGCAAAAGCGACAGAGTACAACCCGATCTGAAATGAGTCCTTTGCTTATTTTCTTTTCCGATTAGATAGAGAGATATTCCCCCTAATGACTGGGAGCTTGAGTGGTACCGCAGGGTCAGCGAACTTTGGCTGCTGCTGATCTAATCCCCCGCGATCCGGCGAGAGCACTTATTTCTCGATTTTTATGCAGTCATATTAGGGTTCGTGATGGAACAGCTGCCGGCACGCACGCGGGCTAATGAGGTAGCAGCGTCAGGCTCAGAGTTCACCCCTGTGCTCTCCACCGTGGAGACCCGAGTTTGTTTGGAGCTATGCCATCAGCGCTCCATCACTCTGAGCACAGGAGTCAGATAATCTCGCAGGTCTCGGCCATTCTGCAGCAGGGAATAATAATAAGAGATTGGTGCTGAAGCTTGTTTTTTTTTCTCCCCCCAGCTATAAGAAATATTTTATGTAGATGCAGAATGCTGTGAAAGAAAAAGGTTTGCTCCCTTAGAAATTTCTACTTTTATGTTAGATCTTAATCCCGCTTTCAGATTTCCGAACTAATTTCAAAATCAGACAGGTAATCTGCAGTCCGACTTTATGTGACAATAAATAAATAAATCCCCTCATAAACTTACTAATTTTGGCGCTTTTGCAACATCGAGTGTGATCAAGAACTTGTAAAACCTGAAATAGGTTTGTTTTTGTTAATGTTGCTGTGATTGAATTTGACCCGCTTCTCTTTGCAGAATTGGTCGAATTCATTCGCATTGGAGTGTTTAGGTTTTCGAGTGCGAGTTGGATTTAAATCCAGATTTTTAGAAGTTCACCTAATCCATTTGATCAGTAAATAGTCCACCTCATGTTGTGGTTATTTTATTGTGTCCCTGCTTATTTTAAGCAGGGACAAAGAAGCTGGTCAGAGTGGATAGCAAGAAGGATGGAGCTAAACCTGCTAAGGGCTACGGAATAACATTTAGGAGTTTACCGTCCACTCTAATACCGATTTAAAACATACACGCAAAGCTACAAAGGAAACGGCTTAGATCAAATCATATTCATGTTTGTATGTCCCAAAGATCAGACCTGAACACATGTGCAAATAAGCTGGAACATCCTCATCGTTACGCTCTTCTTTGAAATGGCTCATCAAATCTACAGCCAAGAAATACTCGTCACAATGAGACAAGACAGAGCTTGGCCTCATAAAGTAAAAACTACAAGACATAGATGGATTGCAAGTCATCTAACAGCTTAGTCCCAATTCGTATTTAAACCTTTTTTTTGCTTCTCTGCAAGCAAGAGAAGCAGAGGGATAGAGGGGAGGGAATCATTTCATCATCCTTTTCAAAGATTTTTGAATTAAGACCACATTTCATGCCCGGAAATTCAATGAACATCAAAGATCAATGGCCGCTCAATTTTGCATGGCCGATCATTAGTGGGTGCTCCATAACAGCCCACCAGCTGCACAGTGAAAGGCAGATTCTTCTTAAATAGTTGATTTATTTTATTTGCTGGCATGTCTCGCTCATTTTGTTCAAAATTACAGTCCCTTTTTCTTTTTTTTCTTTTTTTTACCAAATATGTTAAATACTACAACACGCTTTGTGTTTAAAACATGTTTTCAGTCATCCGTTTTTTTTTCTTTTTTGAACTATTAATATTCTTTATATCCACACTCAGGCTCGCCACTCTCTACAACTGAAGCACAAGCTGGTCGCATGACGGAGGTGAAAATCCTGGGTCACGTCGGCCTCACATTACAGCGTTTTAAAGATTACTTTCTGATTGACGCGCTGGCAGCTCAGTGAAGGTGAGAGGAGCCACAGCCTGGGATCTCATGGAGCATGATGCCAGGCGACAGCCATGCTGGTGTTTGTAGCTCAAGCCAAGTGGGATTATGGGTAGTAGGCTTCAATATCTGATTTTAATTAGCAGTTTAACACAGTAATCACGCCTCATTAGGGAACTGGGGAAGCTGAGAATTTGCTCGGATCTTCTGGTGAGTACCAAGAAAGGGTATTGTGGGATAGAGTGAGGAATGCAGACATTTGAGTGGGAGAGATGAGGGTCTGTTTGTTTGGTTAAAGAACAATAACTTAGTTTTATTTGCATATAATCTCTTGTGCGCTCACTCACTACACCGTGTTCACTTAAGAAGAGCACTTGGTAAACATATGTAAGTAGCTGTGTGATCATTTCAAATGCTATTCTCAAATTTTTCATGGAAAATCAAGCAGCTCAAAAGTTGGTCGATGCTTTTTTTTTTACCTAATTTGGAGAAAGTCTGCAAGTCATAATGTTTTGCTGATGTATGCAAACATAGGTATTAGTATTTTTAGGTGATTTATTTAATTTGTTTTGCCGTTATCACTTTGGTTAAGTTTTGCTCTAGCAAAAGAAGTTGGTTCGTCAAAGACAAACCTCGACACAACGATAGCCTGGTGTCTTTGAGTAATAGTCCCGTTTTATGTTTTGGATAATCTCAATCCATTTTTCCCTCTTTATTGGTCAGCGTTACCAAATTTGGACAGAAGCTGGAGTGTTTAGACAGAAGCATACAGATATGTTGTGAAAATTAATTCCAAAACAATGTCTATATTGTTAAATTCTGCATTTGCTTAAATAATACACTTGATGAACTACCTTGTCTTAAAAAAATAAAATCAGTTTTCTTCTGAACTACTCACAGCATTAAAGTAGCAGCACTGAAACATCTTGCCCTGCATCTCATGTGTAGGCAGTATAAGTCAAACGACTCCCCAACATGGGCTGCCTGGGCTCTCAAGTCGATAAAGAATTACGGTCAACATGTATGGCGAATAAAACACTGTTTGACGCTTTCACCACCCTACGACTGCTTTTACGACAAACAAAGATACTGATCCAGAGACGCAACACAAATATCCTGGTGCAAAATGAAAAAGCGATCCAAGCTGTAATCCAAACTTTCTTATGTTCACGGCTTCATACTTTCCTCGTCCTGAGCTGGCCGCTGGCGCTCGTCTGTTTGTTGGGAATTTCCCTCAGCTTGTCCCTCCTATGCCACTTACGGATTTAGGGTGAGTGTATCAAATCTGTGAATAGTCCTCTCTAGCAGAGGATAAAAAGATTAAGGCATTTTAACCCCTGGGAGCCCCCTTGCCCTTTCACTCCCGTCATCCAGGAATCAGTCTGGCTCTTCCAATTGTGTCCATTTCCTGGTGATGATGGTGGGACGCTCAGCAGAGCGGCCAGCAGGAGTGGCACTGTGCCAAAAAAAAAAAAAAATAAAAAATCACACACACACAGCTGGGTGTAAGCAGGACCCCCCGTCTCTGTAATGGTATAATAGAACAGGGTTGCAAAGCTCGACTGGTCAGCTAGTAACACACCGCTGCCCTTTTTCTCTCTTCTTGCTGCTCCTTTTTTCCTCGTCCTCGTTGCACTCGTTGACTGATTCCAAGCTCCCCCTGACCCCCCCCACCCCCCACCCCCCGCCTCCCCACCCCACCCCCCCCTCGGTATCGTTGTCCCCGCTGCGCCCGCAGCCGTCTCTGTATGGTGAGATGAATTCAATCCACTTTCAATCCCCTGGGTTTAGTTCAGGGGCTGCGCTCATTTTGTTGGAGGGAGCTTTGACCACCTCTCTAACTCCTCGCATTGCTCCCCACCTTCTCGTCTCCTTTTTTTTTTACCGTTTTGAAAGGGTGCCATATAATATACTTTATACTTCTGCAGAGGTATTGTGCAGAATAGTAAACATCCTACGCAATCCTGAGCATTTAATATCCCATTAAATACATTTCCCTACCTGTTTGGTTTAATGGTGCTGGTAGCCCACAGTGCCTTGAAAATGTATTCATATTTTTTCATCAAGATTAATAAACTATTTGTATTCTAAATTTTAATACTTTAGTTATTTTTAGACCAAATGTCAAAATACCTTAGATGTTTATGTGGCCCACACAATGGATGGATGGATGGATGGACGGATGGATGGATGGATGGATTCCACTGCAATCATTTGCCTACAAAAGTTTAAGTTTCAACTCGGTCTGATGCTGCTCTAAGAATGCCTCAGAGGTTTTGCAATGGCAGGAATCTGTAAATCTACCATGGCTGCCCAACAAAAACGACTGGTTAGGGCAAGGAAAGGATTCTTTTGAGAGGCAACCAAGAAGCCCAAGGAAACTGGAAAAGCTGCCGAGGTCCACAGTTCAGGAAGGGGAATAAGTTGCCAAACAGTTATCATTCCGGTGCTGCAAAATCTGATCTCCATGGGAAAACTGTTAAATTGTTGGGCAAAGGCAAAAATTATTTCCATCTGCAGGGTGATGGCAGCCTTACGGTGTAATGTGCCCTTTCTTTAGCAGGAGAAAGTTGTTTTTGGTTTTATTTCCGATCTGAAAGACGATGATAGAATATTTTAGGAAGAACTGCTAAGTGCATCAGTCTCTAGATGAGAGATTGTCGAGACATATCCCAAAAGACTTGCGGCAAAAGCTGTTAAGTCAGAGAGCTAAAAACACTTTTCAGATTTTAATTTGTGGAGAAATTTGAAACCTTTTTAGTCCATTTCTCAACACTCACTCATTTTTGTTGGTCTAAGACACAGAACACACTTTTTTTTTAAAGTTTGCATTTCAAATGTGACAGAATGTAAACTAAGTTCAAGAGGTTGCAGGTCACTATAAATTTGATGCCTAAATTCATCCAAGATTCTCCCTCACGTCCCATATGACTGATCAAGTGACCAAGCTAAACTTTTAGAAACGGTTAGTTCTGAGCTAAATGGGCAATGACAAATTACAGAGGGACTGGCTTGGCAAAAGAGAAATATGGAAAGTATATTTGGAACAAATTGCAAAAGTAACAAATGTAATGCTCTAAAGAGGCCATTAAGCTGGGGGCATGCATGGGAATTAGGGCCAAGATTATAGAGCAAATGGTGCTTCTGCACATGAACTGAAAGATCAGAGGATAAGTTCCGCTGCACCAGATGTTGCTCATCTTTCACAACATGTTTGTGTCACTCTGGCTGTCTCCCTAATGCCTTCATCTGATACCCACATATCCGTTGTTCTGCCTTTTTCAAAGGGCCCTCTGGTGTCTTCCAGATATAGCCCGGCTCCATCACCATGATCATTTGGACGGTGTGATGGATATCTGTCTCCTCGGTCTCACACAGAGATCTGAGAGGCTGAAATAAGACGAACCAGGATGTTGCATCACTGTCATTCCTCTTCCTCCTGAATGAAAATCAATTGGCATTGATTAGAGGCCACATGCATGATCATATGATCATCTCCCACTCAAACAGTTCTTGTTCCAAAATCCCGCACCTTTCTATTTTTGAGGACGTAATGTTTTGACGCGAGCGGCGGAGTAAAAATATCTATTTTCAAGTGCCAGGATGACACGCAGTTCGGTGTTGGTGGGAGTGGGGAGAGGGTAGAGAGGTGTGGATCTTCAAATCAAAGAAGAAAAAGGCATTATTTGGTTCTCTGCTGGCCTGCAGAGTGTGTCAAAAGGTGCTGAGAGTCTGGCCATCTTTTCCGCGCCTCATCGAGCCTCCCTCTTAACACCGCCGTAATTAGTTTTTGCCCAGCCCGCAGCATCCCGGCTGTCTGGTTCTGTGGGCCGTGTCTCGGCAAGAATCGAACCTGTCTGGCAAACGGAAACAAACTGCCCCGCACGACTCCACCTGTTTGTTCGCCTCCGCCGCCAGATTGCTTATTGAATAGCGGGGTGTGACAGCTTAAGGAGCTGCAGAGGGCAGCAAGGAGGAGGCAAGTGGATTCCCACCAAACCCAACGTTTCAGGACAGCGTTAAATTTTTTCCCATCATTTAGGCCGCTCCGTAATCAATCTGTCTGTAGGTTTAATTAAAAAGAAAAGTTAAGGATGTAATTGAAAGAAATGCCCGCCTTACGTGTCCACCTAGAGAGCAATGCGAAAGGTAATGTGTCTTGGCAGCAGGGATGCATCACTTAAGTTAATCTGATGTTGACCTCAGAGCAACTTAAAGGAAAGGAGGCAACAGAGACTTTCACTGCCACACATCTGTGAAACCATCGCCACATAAACCTCATATGTATGGGAAGAACGTTGCTTGGTAAAATGGTATTACAATTTCAAACGCAACTATTCTGAGTTAGTATCTCGAGAAAATGTGGTTGTCTCAGCAGGTATTATGTCTGCTGAGAGGATTTTGCCAGGTTGATCTTTAAAAAAAAGAATCTGAAAAACATTACATTAAAGAGCATACCAAGCTTGATGATATTTAGCATGTCAAAGCTCATTTTATCATTTTGTCACATTACGATCGTGAACTTGGATGTATTATATTGGACTTTCATGTGACAGAAATAAAAAAAAAGGCAGGTCAGTTTAGTTTGTGTAAAGCTAATTACACAATCATGGCAGGTTTTCTAGGTCCTAAAGCATCAAAACAATCCAAGATCATAAAACTGCCACCACTGTGTTTAGACCTGATTTTGTTTCTTGCCTCTTCAAAGAAAACTTGTTTGTGAGACCATCAATGTTTCTTATTAGTAAATCTGAGTCAGGCCACTTTAGCTTCATGTCTCTCACGTAGATGCCATTTTTGTCCAGTATTTTTCTTATTAATAAAAAAAAGAACTCTGAGCTGAACCACAGGAGGACTGCAGTGCTGTAGATATTGCTCTGGGTTGTTTCATGATCCCCTACAACTCATCTCTTGCAAGAATTTTCATGTGCTGGCCACTCCAAGGAAGGATCTCCACTACTCATTTGCTGTTTTTTCAAATGCATTAGCTAGCCTGCTTTGTGTCGTCATATAGGTCCCGTTCAAATTAGTTCTTTATTGCATAGAGCCAAGTTGTTTTTGATGCATTTTCCCCCCTTGCTAATAAATCTGTGTTGGCAATAGTAAGATATGTTTGATCATCTTCAACAGAGACCAAAAAAAAGCAAAAACTGAAGAAATCAGTAAGGAGATAAAAAGTCTACAGTTACCTCTATATTTGAAACAAATTAACTTCTTACAGAGTTTTGAAAAAAGTTGATTTTTATGAATATCTGACCTGTGTGACTGTCAAAATGACAGCTGGAGAGAAACCTATGTCAGATCTGTTTAAAACCAGGATAGACAAATGTGATAACAGAAGTACCAACCATGGAGCCCTCGCCACCCGGTAATAAAGACGCTGTATGGAATTCACATTACCTGACAACTTCGGGTTGTGACCCTCACCCACAACACTTTGTCTCACGTGCAAATAAAGGTGCAAGGGGAACACTTAGCCCCACGATTTCAGTCTATTGCAACTTTAAGACCTGCTACTGTAATCACCTTATTAGACTATTGGCTGCTGGCCTACATTATTCCCCCCTCAACCCTCCGCACCCCAAACGCTGCTTCAATGTACATTTGCTAAAAGCCCAAAGGCTCTTTGTGTTTGCACTGAATCAAACTGAGGCGTCTCACTGTGTGACGTCGTGTGTGCAAGTTCAGAGTAAGCCTGATGAAGTCAGCTGCAACAGTCTTCTCAGCCCTACAGTATTTTTTTTTGTCCCCCTCCTACTGAAATGAGTGATGTAAGAAAGACTTGCGCCATGCACAGTCAGCTCAATTGCTAGTAGCGCGTCACGTTCAGTCTTGGCACGCTGCCCCACGCAGCCAAACAGCATCTGTGACACGCGTACGAGAGAGAGGGTGGGGGAGACGGGCTGGGGTAGGACAAAGCAATTTCAGAAGTCATTTGAGTCGAGTCAGTAATGGTCCACTGCCTGTGTTTGTGCTTGTTGTTAGGGGAAAAAAACAGCGACAGGAGTAAATGAGAATAGAAGAATGACAAGTGGTAAGACAAAACAAACAAGAGTGGTTATAGATTTTAGTGCCTTCGTGAGCAAAAAAGTTGGCATGTAGCTATTCTACTTGATTTTGTGAGTCTTTGTTCTTGATCCTCAAACAGGTTTATAAAACATGTTAAAAATCAGGTTTAATTATTAAGACAACATAATTACGGCTTTCATTTCTTTTAAGTAGCTATGACGAGAATCATGTTTGTTTAAATCTACTTATTACACTGAATGTTTAGGGGGGATATATGATATTTCACAATGGATTCTTTTCAAAAGTAGGTAAATAATTACAGGAAACAAGAACAGGAAAAAAAATCTAAACTGAATCAGCAGTAACACGATTTAATCGTAACGTCAGTGTTTCTTGATAGGTTGTATTATGTTTAAAGTAGGTAAAATTAAAAAGTAGTTACAGTTATTCAGAATAGAATTTTGGGGTTAAATGTATTTGTTAATCCAAATTGTATTTATTTATTTGCTTTAATGGAAACAGTGTTGTTAAATGAGTCAGCTGCAGGAATGCTTGAAAAAAAAAAATATGATGTGACTGAATATATAAACAAATTTGATTGAAAAACCATCCATTGAAGAAGTGACTGGAAATATTTTCATTCACCAAAAAAAACAAAAAGACAAAAATCCTATCCTGATGGAAAACTACAAAAGCAGCTCCATCCATCACTTGTGTTAAGGTAATGGAGGATTTTCTGCTTTCGTCTGCGAACTAAAAGCGATTAGATCATGTGAGACAGTTTTGTTTTAGATCACAGTACCATATTTCAATGAAGCTGCGGTATTTTTAATCAAGGTGATCATACCGTGAGAATCTTTCACCACTTGATACCCACGCACAACCTGAATACAAAACATAACCCAGATTAAGTTATTTTTTATTCAGACTGAGCACATAATTAAAACTTTATAATTACTGCTCGTTTTGAACTACAGAAACCATCTATAGCTGTCAAATAGACAAGCAAATCGACATATTTCCTCGATGTTCTTAAGGAAATCACATTCATTTGTTTTGTTTTGCGTTTCACAGCTTTTAGCTGAGGCTGCTTCCTTCGTTTCCGCTCTCATCCGCAGAGCGATGCGTTGTCTTTATTTACCATTGTCTAATCAAGATGGTGCACAGGTCAAACTTAATTAACCCAAGATGGCAACTGATGTAAATGCCAAACGTCTGCCAGCGATACAGTGTAAAAGCTTTTACAAGGTGGAGACCCTGCCGTTTATGGTCATAAAGCAGCTCCTTGCTGACCGTTTAATTCTGGACTGACCAGAGCTGGGTCATGAACACTGTTATGAGACAGAGAACGCAGCTGAGGCTTTGCATACAAGTAGTATAATTCATTGCTGCACTTATATATATACATACACATATATATATATATATATATATATATATATATATATATATATATAAAACAGCAACCTTTAGTGAATTCAAAATATGTGCTGTGATACCATACTACAGATTTATTGTGCAAGAGTGAGTTGGTGCTCTGAATAACATAAAGAGTTCGGGCCATGTCTATGTCTGGCTTTACGGATGAATAATTGATCCACTTTGTGCATCACTTGGCTCAAATTATCAGTGTTAGCATAAAAAAAACAATTCAGCTAACGGGAAAAAATACATCCCGTAATAACAGTAAAAACAACATGGATGAATACTTTCCATCTTTCATCATTTGTGTGTAGATGTACCAGTGTTAGGGGTTTCTGCTGGCATGTTTCTTGTTTATGTTTTAAAAAGGGGGTCAAGTTAAATATATACAAATTAATTATTATACAACCTAATGAGTGGGAAAAAACTAAACCAAAACATAGATTTTTGAGAAAATGTTAGTACAGAAAAAAGTGGCAAATTAGGATTTCATCATGGCATCACTACTATACAACCTTCTTTGTGATTGTCTGGTGTCATTAGACGTCATGTTAAGGAAATAAGGGCACAATGCATTTCCTGAGAGTGACACGAAACATGAAGCCTAGTAATGATTTAGATCAATTCAAAGGGGAGACTTAGAGGATGTAACCAGAAAGTACTCAAGCACAGATAAGTCGTCACAGTTTCACTTCACTGCTTTTCTTACCATGGACTGAGACTTTCATAAGAGAGTAAAGCTCAGTGAGTTTTACGTCTCTTACTTCTGAGATGATTTATGTTATACAGGCTTTAAGGATTTCATACGGCTTTCTAAGGATGCTACAAAGTTCGATATTTGTAATATCATGGCCCTGACTCTATTGCTTTCCTTAAGCTGTCATTAAATCCTTCAGCAAGCCTGTTGTATAAAGTTTGTGAAATCAAGTTTAGTTATTTATTTATTTTTGCAAAGGTGGCTCAGCTGATTTTATGGTCTCTACATTGAAGTGTGCAACAGTATCATTTACAGAATTGTTTTGTTTTGTGGAGTTTAAGATAAATCCTTTTTTTTTCTTTTAGAAATGGTTTTTAGCCTTAAAGCTTTTTTAGAGTCACCTTACAGGTTTCATACTCAACTCATAACAGGCAGGTTGTGTGTTTATATAAACTGTGGGTTTCCTGTAAGGGAATGTTTCAAGTCACAGTCCTGTTGATTTCATGGTTCTCCGCAATTCAAAAAGACTCAAGCAAGATGGATGTGAGGCATAGGATTTAATCCGTTTTTTTGTTTGTTTGTTTTTTTTTTATATTGACAATACTATTAAATTTGATTTGGTATTTCAGCATAGACAAATTAAAAGTTTGAAACGGTTTCAAACTTAAATGTAAGATTTTATGGAGCTGGAAAGTTTTCTTTGTAAAAGTGCAAAAAATAAAGTCCTTCAATCTTTACTTTGTGTTTGAGCTTGGTTTGCTCTCAAATAAATCGTAACAACACAATTTAGTGTTTAATATAAATCTTATTGCCATGTTAAATAAACAAACATTTCATTAGTATTTCTAGATGTTTTAAACTGTGGTCCAAAAAATATTAAACATTAGAGCCCTGGCTTATTGGAGAAAAACATTTTGTCGTCTCTCCCATGCCTCAAAAATATCTAGTTTTTTTTTTTCACAAATACATTAATATGTGACACAGCAGGTATTTGACAGTACCGTTAAGACAGAATATCATCGCTTAAGGCAAGGTGACAGGGATAATAATCTGCAGTGCTTTATGTTTAATAATTAAATCCCAGAGGTAGGTGCAAAAAGATGCTGGTGTCCTTGTTTCCAGTTCTCTCAATACTCTATCAGCTGGGTCCAGGGTAATCAGTCAAAACAGCGGAGAGCATAGTTCATGTTTTCCAATTGTGCAAAGGTTGATTATTGTTAAAATGATGTGGGAATAATACATGTACCAAGGCCAGGGATACACAAAATACATGTATTCAGTTTGCACAAAACAAACAAAGAAAAACAAAACCAAAAAAAGCAGGGAAAACTACACTTTCCATTTGCAATCTCATGTTTCACGGTGTGCGCTTATTTAAGTTTCATGCATCACTGGTCCTCCGTTTGGTATTTAGAATTATACGCATTTGCTTTGTGCCTGCTTTGATTTTCTTGACCTTGTAAACATAGACTCATTCCTTTTATTTGCTCATTACACAAACTGACTCCACCCTCCATACTGCCTGCTCCCATCTTTTAATGGAACTACATTCTTTGTAAGTCAAGCAATGTAGTTCCAGAGGTGCAAGGTGATTTATTGCATTTTGTATAAATTTGAATATGTAACAGCATTTACCTTTGGATCTGTGTGGTCTGCATGAGCAAGAAATGTCATAACTCTGAGGCAAAACTGTCCGTCACAAGTAAATGTTGATTAATTCCTGGAACTCTCAAGAAAATTTATGAAGTACAATTTTAATTTATTATTGGCTTTTATATTTAGGGTTTTGAGGCAATTTGGCCAGAACATGGCATTTGGCCTATGAATCAGTAATTAATGTATTTCTTCATGTGACATTTTAGCACCGTCTGTCTACATTCATTATTTTTACGTCCTTGTCTCTATTTTCATATTTCACATTCTTGACGGGGGTTCTTAAAATGTCATCTGCTGGGACATTTTTTCATTTTTTAACATTCACATATCTTGTTAAAGTCATTAAATGATAACATTCTATTTAGCTGGAATTAAAATAAATTGAATTTTTTCACTTTTAACAGATATGTGAAACTTTGAATTTCAAGTGGTTTTTTTTGCTGAATTGTTGCTGCCGTTTTATATTCGTCTAACAGTCTGTTAGTTGAATATGCAACGTAAACCTGAATTTATAATATGCGAACAGAGAACTTGCAACAGTCTAATTATATCTGTGTTCAAGCAAGTGCCAAGTATTTCTCAGTGGGCTTCATGCAGCTGAATGTGTGTGCATAAATGTAAGCTTTATTAAGAAATTGTTAAGTCAGCACAAACTATAGTCAAAAGCAGGAAGACTTTCTCACATACAGCAAGGTGATTGACCAAGGTTCAACAAACTGGTCCAAATCAGGTTTGGATTTTACTTTTATTTTGTAAATATTGTTTATTTTTGGCAAAGTTTGAGTTAAGTTTGACAAACTCACCAAGTAGATAATAAGAGAGTGCTCTTATGTAACTATGAATGACAAATGAAAACATTAAAATATTATCCTAGTTCTTGAGTCCATATTGCACTTATTTTAATAGTAGAACAAAATAAAAGAGACTCGAGACAAATAATTTACTAACAAAAGTGAACACAGAGAAATTCACCTAATATATATTGTTAAACTGAGCTAATTATATTGAGCAAGAATAATTAAGATTTATCATCTTATTCTGTTATTTTTGAAATTATGTGAAAGCCATTGATGTTCATGAATTTTCATGTGAATCAGTCAAACATTTCTCTCTAAGTCTGGTCTGGTCCACCTCTGAACTGAAGTCTTATTGTACACTGAGATTGATGGTCATAAGACATGACTGTTTCAGCAAGCTCTCACATGGGAAGAAGTTGATTCCTTGTTCGCTCAGTTCTGCTGTGATGTGTTTTGTTTGTCAGTTAACTTGGTGCAAAATTCTCTGTCTGCATCCACTTGCTGTACAGACTTGTGTCAGTTTAAACCAACAAGTCTTTTAGGAGATTTCCCCATTTCTATTACCATAAGGTTCCATCATGTTCCAAAGCTTGGTCCACACAGACCTCCACTGCCTGTGCCAGAAGGAAAAGGACCATCTGCCTGAGTGACACCAAGAGGTGGTGCCAAGATTGAGCCTTCAGCCAAGTTGAGTAGGGATGTTGGAACAGAACTTTTTACAGTGACCACCAATTGTTGAAAGCCAAACTCACACTGCAATAGTTTTGGAGTCTTTACCCAAATGTTCTGTGGTGAAGGAAAATCTCTTGTATCTGAAAAAGTTAATCTGTTGTCATTCAGTGTGACAGATGCAATGCCTGCTGATTCTGCGATTTTCTCTGAACTGTGTGGCATTTTCTGGGACATCATGGAGTCTTTATGCTGCTGTTGGAACCAACATATGATTCTTGTCCTTTATTCCACAGCCAGGCGCATCTGCATTCTTTTTGATCATCCTCCATTTTTCCTATTTTCATCGTCTAAGTCTAATGATAAGCACAACGACAAAATTGCTGTATATTTATTTGATGGGCTGTGATCTAAAACTTTTAAAAATCACACAGCTCAAAAGGCGAAACAACCTGATTCAGACTTGAAATAAGTTATTCAATATTTTCCTCTGTAGTTGTCTTGTTCTGGTAAATTTGGTGGGTCTCCATGGTGATCAGAACAACCGAATTCCACTTGAATTCCTCTTGCACCTTAAATTAAAGTTATGTATTACAATCCAGCATTTTTCTTCTCATAACCCAACAACTCCTGGTAAATTTTAAAATCTTATTCTAATATTCATGTTTTAATTGTTTGTTTCTAGCTACTACATTTTGTCGCTTCAAAGACAAGATTAGAATGGACAAAAAACTGGACATTTTGTTTGTTTATGTCAATATTTTTTAATTTTATTTATTTTAGTTCAATAGCAACGAGTAGATATTGCCTCCTTAACGAATGCATGTATTTATTTAGTTTTTTGGTGATCAGCTTTACTTCATTTAAATTCAAGTTGGGGTGTTAGAAATATTCACAAGTCCTATCATTTTAGTTTTATAGTACAGAACCCTGTAGGGGACATGGGAATTTTTTTTTTTTTTTTGCGTTCCCTTGCAATATGCTTACTGCAATATTTGTTGGTCTATTTTGTATAAAGTCACAAATGCCATTTTAATATTTAAAATATTTCACTACGAGATATTAAGATACATGGAAAAATCTTACAAAGACCTTATAGCAGCAAGTACGATGGCCACCGTAAGAAAGGCTTAGAGTATTCAGTTACACCGAATGAACTTATAAATACATTATTACAAGAGAATGCAAAACCTATTGAGAGGTAACACAAAAGTTTTGCGAGGTAATGCAAAAAGAAAAAAAATCCTCCATGTCCCCTAGGGGGCTCTGTATTATAGAGATCACTCAATGTAAAACACTTATTCTTTACATTAACTTTGATAACCTAATAAGTTTATTGTCAGTTGGCTATTAGTTGTCAATCACATAGCTTAACTGAGTTATAAAAGTTGGATTTCATGTAGCTCAATTTTATCGCATAATTCAATTAAAATAGACAACAGTTTAAATAGAGGATTCAATCACTTTTTTCACAATTATGTCTTCATGCTCTCAAGTGTTGGAAGTGTTTATTTTTGTAATGTATAGAAACATACACTGTTAATTAAATGAAATAAAAATTATTATATCTTGTGAGGGCGCTCTTAAAATTCATGGCCATACATCCAAGCCACGATGTACAACACCTGGAGATATGGAGTGATGAGTGTAGTTTTCCAAGCTATATAGATAAATGCTGGCTTTTCTCAGTGATACATTCTCATAAAAACCACTGAAGGTCAATATTTCGGCATATAATGAAGCTACCTTAAGCTGGAGGAAATATGGCCAACGCTGTACGCAAAAGGGCAGCTCGTTAATCTAGTCACAGTGGGGGAGGAAACCAAAGTCAAGAACTTAAGCGCCTTTTCTCTGAGATGAG
Source organism: Micropoecilia bifurca (assembly GCA_903067075.1). Classification (NCBI taxonomy): domain Eukaryota; kingdom Metazoa; phylum Chordata; class Actinopteri; order Cyprinodontiformes; family Poeciliidae; genus Micropoecilia; species Micropoecilia bifurca. Next base: position 233 of record CAEGAF010180977.1, on the reverse strand, counting down.
CATATGAGATAGAATATGTCAGCCCTTAAGGTCAGGCAGGTGCTTCATCCTGATGTATTTTGATAAGAACAGCCATCCTACAAATCCTGCAGAAATTATTTGAAACGGTCTTCTGACAAGATAATTTCCTCTATAGGGCAAGTGCTTGTGGGGTCCCGCATGGGAGAGGAGCACTAACCACTGCTGGTCCTGAATCTTCTGGGGTTTTTTTTTTATTTTTTGCAAACACTACA
>CAEGAF010180976.1:0-31467 GCA_903067075.1 Micropoecilia bifurca | reverse complement strand
GATGGATGGATGGATGGATGGATGGATGGATGGATGGATGGATGGATGGATGGATGGATGGATGGATGGATGGATGGTACTCAGATTTGTGAATTTGCAGTTTGGGGTTAAACTAAATGAATTGGTCTCGGGGTGGTTTTAAGAAAAAGGACAAAGTTATATTGGAGCAGAGGTCAGTATTTCTTCTCCTTGATTACTCTTCTGACCCTGATGTCTCCAATTAGAGATTAATCTGATCCCTCTGAATGGCTTAATTCCCCTTACTTTGTTCCCTTTTTGTTTCTCATTGTCTGCCTATCATCCATCTGGTGTGATTTTCTTTTGTGCACTTTCCATCTTTAGTCCCCTATAAGTGAAAGTGAGCAAGAGAAAAGATCAATTCTTTCTCCCCATCAACAGTCAATATCCAGTCAATGCCAGCAAAAGAAGAGGAGGCAACTATACTGATGTTCAAGGACATGTCACACCTGAATCTCTCTTTATATTTCACTCACCTGTGATAACATTGGTATTGATATGAACTTGCCTGAACTAGGTCATCCAGTGAAAGGGGATGTGGATTAATTAAAGGCCATTATATATACATTATTGGAGTCATGCTTTTTGAAACATCAATAGTAATACTGCTGTTTCAAAATGCATGCAGTAATACAGCAATAGTAATATTGCTGTTTCAAAATGCATGGACTCACACAAAGTTTTGGCTTGATGCACCTTTGATGTTGCCAGAAACAGAGTTTAACGACAGCTTTTGTGTTTGTTTTAGTGTCACCTTTTAAAGATGATGCTCTGTATCCTTAGTTCTGCTCACAAAAAACATTCTCTATGTTCTCAGGTATAAAAATATAATATATTTGTTCGGTACAAATGTGCATGACTGACGAAGTCACTTATATTTTCAGTATGAATATATGTGTTGTTCTATCCTTTATAAATGAAGGGACGTTGACATTAGGAAAAATTCTGGTAATAAAAGTTGAGGTGGAATAAAACTTTTGTAAACACAAATATGCTCAGCTATTTGAATCCTAATCAGATTGATTATTAACAAAAGGGGCTTGCTTCATAGTCATTGTTTTGCAGCCTTGTATAAAGTCTAACAATTGTTGATTATTTTTGTTTCACCGTCAACATTAACAATACTAATATCCAATTTGCTTTAGTGAAGGTAAATAGAACCTCAACACAAAATGTTTTTCCAGGGAGCAAAAATCAGTGAAAATCATCAAAATGTGGCCATCAGGTGCATGGAATTAGTTTGGCAGACTTTGTAAGACAAACACAGACCCACTGATGCAAGACAGAGAGCTTGTTGAGTAATAACTGCACAACAGCACATACAAGTTATGCTTCCTGACACATAATTTGATTTTAATGAACAACAAGTCACAAAGAATGAAGCTCAAAAAGCCTGTTTGCATCACGTCCATCTGCAGGGCTGGGCTAATAAAGAGCCTGGCACATAGCACCTGGGCAGGCAGAGGAGACAAACGTGCATTTAGTTTAATTCAAGCACACAACTCCCTCTAAAAATCAGATGCACGAGTAAGTATAATAAATGCTACATGTATCTCTATTAAAACCAGTAAAAAAAAAGCTGTTGCATCTGTCCTTTAGACTGTTTTTTTTTCTTTTAATTGTGATTATCACTGAATTTTTATTTTCAAAATATGTTGTAACAAAACAGTATTAGGTGCTTTTATTAACTCATACAATTCTGATAGTCAGCTCAAATCACACCAGCTCATAGTATGTATTTCAACAGAGTATATTAGCCCAAATAATTACGATAAAGGTGACCAATAAAAACATATGTGATATTTGAGAAATTCTATGGTTCTTCAATGATTATTTAGAAATTAAATGCAGTGGCTAAGTAGTAGCTTTTTTCTGACATTCATACTACACACTGTCATCCATTCATCCATCCATCCATCCATCCATCCATCCATCCATCCATCCATTTTTTTAAAAAAGGAAAAAGAATGACCTTAAATTAAATAATATACAGTGATGTGATGTCATGTTATAACGCATGCAAATATTTGAGATCTTCTAGGTATTTTGACACATTTCCTCCATTATCTTCTCTATCTATTTGAGTTTTAGAAACTTCTTTATCAGCACTATTTAATGTAGCCATCGAGGGTCATAGTTTTATTCATGATTATACATATATTTTTCTTTTCATCATTTTAAATGTAAAACCACACAGACAAACCACAACCAATTTCACAGAGACTACTGCTAAAACTTTGATTTTACCATCCTGAAAAATGAAACCAGGTGGGCAGTATCCGCCCCCTGTTGAAATGTCTGATTAAATGAGATTGATGAAGAAAAGGCTACAGAGTAAACAAGAGGAAGAAATGCAGCCAAACTACTCATATGATTCTGCCAAGTCAGCCCAGCCAAGCTGTCAGAGGCTGAATAGTGTTTTCCATGAAGTGTAACAAACACCATTCTAAGAATCCTGCATGCCATTCTGTGTGCATGCATATGTGTGTATGTGGCTGTAGAAGTCATGTTGCTGGGACAGAAATCCGTTCATGGTTTGCATTAGATTTGCATTTCCTTTCCTAATGAGATGAAAAAGTCAATATGATACCTATCATTTTTTAATTTTTTTTTACATTCAGATATGATTTAGGCTAAAGTAAGTAATCGCTATAAACCAAGTTAAAGTTTGATGGAAGGGAGTTTGCTGTTAGGTGGTAGAAACGTGCCTGTGTTGGAATGTGTGGTATCCACTTTAATTGTCAAAGACTGTCAGACGTTACCAATCGCATATATGAGTCACTATTTACATTCCCACATATGCAAGCGGACTCACAAACACACTTGTCTCCGAAAAAACACACTTTAGACCTGTCACACAGTCTCTGCGTCTCCCACTCTAACTCACCCCCCTTCTGTGCCAGTGGAGTCTGTTTTGTCTCTCTCACTCCCAACCCAAACAACCCCAACACAGTATAAACACAGAACAAAACAGTGCTGTACTGCATACAATCACCCAAAGTGACAGTTTTTCTGATTATAACATGAAGCGACTGCTCGAGTTCCAGACATGAGCTTGTATATTTTTGACAGATGACAACTCACACACAAATTTGGGTCCAAGATCTCTTCTACCAGCTGGATATAAGTTTGATTTAATTATAACTTCAGCAGAGATTAGAACTTTGTAACCTAAATGGTCATAATGGTTCATTCTTATCATATGTTCATAGGTATTTATCTATTGCAGAAATCAGAAAAAAAACAGCAACAAATATGAACTTTATTAAATAAATTAAAATGCCTACAATTAATTGAATTATTTTTTAACTTTGAGAGCTATTTTCTCAGAAATTTGATTCTCAGAAGTTTGACATTATGCTTAAAAATATCATGGAAGGAAACTGGGATCTGAATAAAAATGAAACACTGGGTACTACTTACGTGTTTAGCAATAACTGAGACTGAGCTACTTCACTAGTTTCCTGATCATCAGAAATTTAAAAATGAACAATTAATTACGTGTACTAGCACAACACTAACATGAGTGATATCATTCAATCATTTTCATTGCAAAAGTTAAACAGAAACAGGTAATCAAAACCGTTTTCATGCCTATAGAAGCACTGAGGACAAAAAGGACATTCTACCAGATGCAGGACTTTCAGTGCAGGGGATGACATGAGATTGTGCTGCCTATTTTACATGCATAAAGAGGAGAATAGAAAGCCATCGCTCCCGCAACAGAAGTGGTGGTGTGTAACTGTGGGTGTGGCATTTGATTATGTGGCAAAGCTGTCATGTTGCTTTCCCATTTAAATTGCATCTCCTCAGGGGGAAACACTTGTTCGTGTGTCTGCTGCGTACAGTCACGGCATGGCAACCTCGATCTCATCAGACAGACGGGCAAAGGGAAGCGAAAGAGAAATGGGTGATTGTAGCCAGCGTAGGGCTGCGTAAGTGGGATTGTTCAGGCTTTTTTCCTCCTGTTCTGGTGTGTGCTGATGCATACCTTTTGCATAAACGCCTAAAATGCGCCAGTGAGTGTGCGAACAATGAAAGTTTAATAAAAACCAACTCCCAGCATATGAGTGCAATGCATCATGTCGCTGGGCTTTCAGCAGGTTTCTCCGTTTTTGAGTCAGTGTGGAAAGGTCCAGGTACATATCTCAAAAAGTATTGACCTTTCTGCCCGAACGCTGTCAGAACTGATAATCATGGAATTAAGTGAATTAGAGGCTGGCAAGAGCATTTAAAATGGTTGAAGGATGAATATGTGAAAGAGACTGTAATGAAGTCAATGATGCGAGAGTAATGCCCCATCACCCGGCACCAACAGCACCTCTGCCACACACACCATGTAACTCCTCCCAGCCCGCTGCAGTACTTCTGGGCAATGTGGCAGAAGACATAAAAAAATGCAGCACACCCTTTTCAAGGACAATTAGACCTTTTACCCCTTTGGTATTCGTATTTACAGATCTACACAGATTGGTCTGAATCAGATTTAGAAAGAAATGGTACACACAAACGCAAGTATTGCAACCCTTATTTTACCATGCTTGCCATTTCCATTGTTTTCCATCATACACAAAAATACGCCTTCCTGTCATAAGAAACAGGTCATGATTCCTCTTTAAAACATTTACTGCAGATATGAAAATCAGTGTCAGCACCGATTCAAAAACATAGAGTAGTTCTGCAACATGAAGTATGTGACCTGTACAATGTACCATCAACTCTGATTTATATTTAGGATGCAAGCCTGTGGCATCCTTCTAATGACAGTATTGAAAAAGTATTATTTAAGTATGTTTAAATGAGCGGGAAAAATAGTGTCAAAGAAATGTAGGGGTTATGGCTAGAGAATGGGTTTACTTTGTTTTATTTTATGGCTCTGGATACGTATAAAATCAGAGGTTTGAGGAGCCCTATGTTAAATGTGACTTATCACTAAACAAGATATTAGTAATTTTAAGATATTATATGAATACCACATTGCTGGCTAACTATTCACTGCCAATGATGCTAAAGTTAGCCTCTGATAAGCTGCCTAATACATTATCTGAACTCCACAAATGCAAAGTTAGTTCAAAATAAAATATTTACATCTCAAACGTGAACGGGTTTATTCTACACTTCTTAAAAAGACTGGGGAATTTATAAGATATTTGTACTATACGTTAAAAGACAAAAGGGTAAGCATCAGAACTACATTTCATTTCATGAATCCATGCATTGTTTGGTCCCATGACCTGGGATTATTGTCAAACCCATTGCATATTTATATATTCAGAATTTTCTATATTCACAATTACACAACCCACAGTGGAAGGAAAGGAATAAAAAAGGTGACAATATTTGTGTCACATTTTCTAATACTATCTTTTCTGTTTGAAAAACCGTAGGATTATTTTTTGAAAATTGAAACCATTCATTCATTCATTCATTTTTGCTCTGTTTTGAAATTTCTTACATACAAAGAAGGATGACATGCTGTTTTAATTAAAATTATGATGCAGCATCAAACAGAATGACTGATACCAGGCAGCAGCGTACACAACATTTTCACAAGACAGGAACTGCGAGACATACGTCATTCATACACTCTTATTCGGTTTGTGTACTCTGCTGCAATATATAAAATGCATTTCAAACTTTCAAATTCTTTAGAAAATAAATGTGGCTATACAAGTTAGAATATTACTCAGACGTACATTATATGTTAAACACCCATGAAAGCCAGATTTTTCTGAAAGCTCTCCTCACTGATGAATAACAACAGCAGTTATGTCTATCCTATGTCAAAAGATTAAATAATCAGCAAGAATGTGTGACATCCACCAGATTATTATGCAAATTCTAATTTTGCTGCTGTTACACATGTTGAAACTTAATTTCCACTATTTTTTCAATTGTTCATTTGTGGCCAGACTGGCCTAAGCCAGATGAATGAACAACATCAACAAATCTAGTATAATAAAATAGAAAGGGAGTTAAAAGATTTTTTTGTCCTTTTATTGTGGTTTAGAACGGAAGCTTCTCTGTCATCTCTGAGAATAATTGATCACTTGAAAGCATTGCTCTTGTCCTTTTAACTACCAAAAGCAATCATGTGGCGCGACAAGAAATAATTCTCTTTACAACAAATATTTGAGGGAGAGAAGTGCTGCCTTTTGGGCCACCTTCTGTCTTAAGAAACTTTATGTTCAGCTATTCTCTCAGCACAGTTTCATCATGGCCCCGAAAGAGAAGAAAAACCCATGGAGTTCAGAGAATGGAACAGAAAGTGGTGACGAATGAATCAACCTTTCCCTTGGTGGGAGCAGCTTGTTGTTTTGTTAAGCTCCATCTAATTGGATTAGCATGTAACCTTCCCCTTCCTGACTTCTCCTAGTTTTCTTTGTTAAAAGTAGTGCTTGATTCATGGGCCACTTCTTGCTTTGCAAAGGGCATTCCAACTCACCACAGGATGTTTTTGTTCAACTTCTTTCTAAAACAGAACCACTTCAACACACTGCAAACGAAAAATGGCTGGGAATCAGAGATAATTTCAAAGATTACATAAAGAACAATCTTTATGCATTCAGTGTATCTTGCTGTTTTATAATTGTGTAACAATCTTGAGTAGATGGTTGATCGGTTGATTGATGCTGATTTGGTACTTTTCTGTTGACTGAGATTTCTGAAGTATTTTTTGGTGAAGACTGAAGTTGGCATGCAAACCAGATAGTAAACTTACAGATTCATTGCTGTGAAACATTTAATTTAATAAATTAAATATATGTTTACCCTTTTCTTATATACCTATTTGTTTACCCCTCAACATAATTTCAGTTCTCACAAAATCCCTAATTATAAAAAGTAGTTTGTTTTTCTTTGCTACAGTTACATCACCAATAGAGGAGACACAAGACATCACTAAGTATGTTTGACATATAAAGGGGAAAAAAATCTACATACCGATCAAAGAAACTGATGCAAAATATTCTCTTTAATGAGGATGCATAGCAACAGAGACAATCTAATTATACCCAATAACAGACAACCCTTGCTTTAAAAGTGTTTGATTGCACTTACTGATCTATTTTCAGTCACGGCCAGAGGTTTAAAACAATGTCCACTCTTGGTAAGCTGTTAGAACATGTGTCCTTTTCTTTCAGGAAGTGGGGGAGTTGACTATTTTGCCAATTTGACTAGGGACACATTACTTTTTCTGGAGAAGCTATGCTTATTTTCTCTTCCTGCATGGACTCAGACCACTGGACACAAATCGAGATCTTAATTTTAATCCAAGGTTCTTCTTTAAAGGTTCAATGACTTTCACTCACTTCCGCTCGAGACATTCATGTGTTTAGAGTTCCTCATTTTGCAAAAGAGCTGTCCGATGAAATTGGTATCTTTGCCTCACCAGGTATATCAGGACTCCTGCAAATACTGATGGGTGTAAATTCATCAGTCCTTCTATTTTTTTCCTTTGTAATCTAGTTCAGGGTGGATTTTGTCCTTTGTTTTCCAATAGCAGGCTCCAACACCGATCATGCTCAGGAATTATTTTTCCAACTGATTGTGGAAACTAAAGAAGAGCTATAGATGAGATGTCAGATAACTCATCTAGAGTTATATAGATGATGCTATCAATTAATGCCTGCATAAAAGTTTGTTTGCCATAGATAGCAACCCCAGTGTTCAACTTGATTAAAATTGTTGTGATTCTATTATGTAAATGACCTGTGCTTTATGATCTTCGTATTGATAACCTTAACCATGTTTTCTGTTCATCTCTCATCCACTCACTGCAAGCCAGACTGATGAAATCGCAGGCGAAAGGGGCTGGCAGTGGTACTGATCCCAAAGCTAAAACTGATTTCCTAGTGCTAAGGTCAACTGGCTGTAGCAAGTGGTGTCAGGAATGGAGAGGGAAAGAGTTGTGTTGTATTTGAGGACACACATAAACAGATGCCTGTGAGCTTACAGTATAAGGTTGCCAGTGCCCTAAAGATTAATGGGCTGTTTCATGTCCACCTTTAGTTGTGGCCAACATTACAGAGGAGGCCACATATTACTTTTGAAGCTCTCCAAGCCAAAGTAACAACCTCCTGTATGATGAGATACAACTTTCTCATTCAGGTGACTGACTCTTCTGGCCCTGCACTGGTGGTGTTTAAAGGGAGAGTATGTGAGGAAACAACAGAGATGAAAACATACAGATAGAGAAAAAATGACAGCAAAATAAAAAAGTAAAAGAAAAAATTGATAAGGTCCTCTGGGAATCAAAAATTTGTCTCTGGAATGTTGCTGAGGAATTATTAATTTATCACTGCAAACGAATGCCTATCGCTGGATGCCACTAATAAATAATGGACTGCCTTCGGTAACAGAGATAAAGGCGCAAACAATGTTCCCAGACAGTTACTTTTCCTGTCTAGTTTTGACTCCTAAATAAAGTTTTTGCTTTGTTGATTTGCTTTAAAAATCTTTAAACAGTGCGAATAAAAAGTGTTGGAACATTAGTCACCTGTGTTTTAACAAGAATTTAGACTAAAATATTTAAAAAGATTGGTATGTCAGTGTGAAATAAAATATATTTTATTATTTAAAGTGTCCTTTAAATCTGAGGCTTTTATTTTAAAGAAGTTTAGAAAAAAATACTTCTGAATCTCTTTAGATGAAATGTCCATGTACATTCTACAAACACACACACACACACATGCACACGACTACACACACGCAAACATATGTTCACACTTCAGTCTTTCCTTATTTAGCCAGAAGGGAAGGATGTGTTGCCAATACGTAATTTTCTTCCCTCTGCTTACCTCACAACGATATCTATGATGAATATTTTTGAAGAATGTAAACTACTTTTTTCCTCCGTTGAACAGTGAACATTGTTTTATCATACAGTTTTCACATGTTTATTTGGACAAGGGATTACATGTGTATGTAAAATGTCCCCAGTGGATCAAGCAAAGGCTTTTGTTTGATGTATTTATTGTTGGCTCCATGAAACGTGTCCAGGTTGCCAGGCTTCACCCAACCAGAGCAACTGTCACAGTATATTCAGCCATCAATAAAAAAAGAAAAATGAAGGTCCAGGGTTACGGTTATTTGGTTGTGGGTCCTTTGGTTTGCTTAATGATTTTGACTATTCCTTTTGTTTTCCTTGTGCTCCCTCAGAAAGTAAGCTAAATTGTGGTCATACATCAATGTTTAGATAAAAAGAGAGACATAAGTTGTGTGCATCTTTGAATATGAATCTTCCCCTCCAGACAAACTGCAACATTTTAACTTTAAAAAGTGTCCAAAATCAAAACAAACAAACAAACAAACAAATCATGAATGAAACACTTGCACTTTAATGTTGACTAAGTGTAACCTAATCAGACTTAGTCACTATGAAAATATAGATATACATTCATCAATCCATCCATCCATCCATCCATCCATTTTCTTTACACCCTTGTCCCTCAGTGGGGTCAGGAGGGTTGCTGGTACCGATCTCCAGCTAACGTTCTGGGCGAGTGGCAGGGTCACCCTTGTCAAGTCGCCAGTAGGTCGCAGGGCAACACAGAGACACACAGGACAAACAACCATGCACACTCACACCGAGGGACAATTATGAAATGTGTTATATTAAATATTCTTTCATTGTTCTTATGCTTTATGGAATTGATCAAAACATAAACAAAAAAAAAGCTTTAATCAGCTTGGAATTTAATTATGAGCTTGTATTTTGCATTTATATATCCGATTCTGGAGGAATCAGTGAATCTCAGTCATGAGCCTCAACACGTCAGCGACCCTCAACCACTTGATCCAATCAGTGGCGTTAGAATAGGTGGCATGGATAAGGGAGAACTGCAAAGCTCTCATCATTTTATTGATTTGATTCTGGTCCCTTTTAGAGTTAGTCAAAATATCGGTGGTCTTATCCACAGTACCATGAAAATATTATCAAAAAGAGAAATACCAAAGACCTTCGTTACTTTTATTGCATTAAATGTCAAGATTACAATCATTTGTTGTTGCAGCACAAATATTACAGCATATTTGATTGACACGACAGTTTGCACAAATATATTCCTAAAAAAGTTAAAAGTAAAATAATTAAAACTGCATTTGACAGCCAACTAAAGTATAAATCGCTCTTTTTTTTATATGTACGAGGGGATTACTTTTATTAATAAAACTTGAGAACTGTCAGCAAAAATTTCCCAGCAGACTATATTCAAAATAAATATTGCTATAGGTTTTATAGCAACATTTGTCATGCTTTATATTTATTGAGTTATTTGAGGACTTTCATGATGTGTTGCGCAATACATGTTTACTTTTTAACTTCTTTTGCTGTCAAGGAAACTATTACATTGTTGTGTTTAATATTAACTTTTTTGCATTAAATAAAGAAACAGACTGTCCCGAGAAGCATAGACATTAAAATTGCAACCTATCTCGCCATCTGAAGTAACATGAGTTGCCAGGTTGAGATGAGGTCACACATGGTCTTCGGGTCAATCAGGAGCCCCATGCCTCTGCGCCATGGCTCTAACAGTGAAGCACACACACACATGCTCCCTGGTACTGGCAGCATAAAGGAATGCTCTCATTCAGCAGAGGGACAACGGAAATCTGTCAGAATGAGACCGCCTACTGAGCCATGTGCTAATGTAACTGCCACGGTGTTGGCAATGTTAAGGTTTGCATTTCAGTCATAAACAAACTGACAGACACAAATACAGACGTAATGAAATGTGAAAAAAAGTCTGATACAGTAGATATTCCCTTGTTATTTCTAGCTATTCAGTTAGGAATTTTATCAATCTACCTCAGACAGAAATGGAATTTTTTGCAATTTTGTTTCCCCCTCCCCCCCCCCCCCCCAATTCTCCTCTGTTAAACCACCACTTATTTATCTCCCTTGGGCATCATCGTTTATTTGAATGAGAGGCGGAGGTTGGAGATGCTCTGACTGACAAAACTACATCTTGAGCCGCAAATGAGAGCTTATGTGTTTATAGCAGGGATATTTACAACAGTTAACAGACACCCCTCAGGGAGAGAAGAAGCCCCAGATAGAGTGAAAAGAGTGGTAAAGAAATAAACGTCATCGAAATCATGGACCAACAAGGACCCTCGACTACAAACTGCATAATGCAACAAAAGAAAGGGATGATGTTTGTGTCAGAGTACTTTCTAATATTCATAAGTTACATTTTCCAACTTAATTGGAATCTGTCAGGGCACATTGGCCGTGAGTGGCATCACAGCAGCAGCTGTGCTGTTTCCCCATGGCTGATAAGACGCAATAAAAAGAGAGAGAGAAAGAGAGATGGAAAGAAATAAAGAAGGAAGGGAATTGGAGACTGAATGAACTGCAATTCAGAGTCAATGGGAATCAAAAGCGCATCACTGCAAGTGGTATGAGTAAACGTCTAAAAGCAGGGCTGTTAGAGACAAATACTTCCAGCAGTTCAAACTCTTCAATCGTTTCCTGAGGGAGCATGCATCTCATATTTTTTTTTTCCATTTCTATATCTTTGTTTATCCGGTCTCATCAGCATCCCAACCATGAAGCCCTGGAGATGCTCCAACAAAAAGAAACCGCTGTTTGGCTGCTTTTCTTTCTCATGGTGAATAAAACCACATCTTTTGATTTTTAGAGACACTGGTACTCAAAATTGAAAAGCTTATCTAGTGTGCTATTGTCATAGAAGAACTGCCACTTAAAATACTTAAGTTATTTTTTTCTCAACTTCATATCAAGCCTAAAGTCTTCCAGGGCCAGGTCCAAGCAGGTCCCCACAGTGGTGTCACAAGTCCAGGCAAGTCTCTAGTTTTTGAAGGGGAAGTCCAAGTTGAATCTCATCTCTCAAGACAACGAGTTTGCATGAATGAAAGGAATCAACTTCCTCATATCAGATGTATCCCACTTAGCCTACCTGAAAAAAAAACAAGTATTGTTGCAACATTCTTGAAGTCTAAATAAACAGATGAAAATTCAACATCCAACATCCTTATAGTTTATCTTTTTTCAGGATACTTAATTAAACATAAAAAAATGTATTTAACTGGTGTGAATTATAAAAAAATAAAAAAATAAAAATAAGGCGTTATATTTACCCGACTTGGAATATAAATATGCATTTCTGTTTAATGAATAAGATGCATTTCTTTATTTTCCAACATATTTTGTGGGTATAAAGTCCATTATTTAGGTTACTTATTTACATCCACTGATATTAGCCGCTTAAACCTTTTATGTTACGTAGGTTTGTTTGCTTTTATTACTAAGAGATTGCAATTTGGACTCAACCATGGAGGACTGGATATAGGGTAAAAGCCAGAGTCAGAGCAGACTGAGAGTAAACCTGAGCTCAGACTATCAGTGATTCAAACTATGCAAGCTTAATTCCAATAAGTGGTTTGATCACCGATAGTCTGTTTCCTGCCTTCTCAGTAAATTACATGGACATTTTAAAACATGCTAAATGGTGTCGGTTGTCTTAGCACCTAATGTTAAGCCGAGATGATTATTGTTGGTGCCGTTGTTCAGATTGGTTCTCCTCTCATACTTGCAGATTCCAGTCTTCACTCGATCTCACACTAACAGATTTTCGTGCCAAATCGCCCTGCTTACTGACTGCAATTAGTGCAGACTGATGCAGATTGTTTCTGATTGGAAATCGGGCGTAAAATTGTACAAAACAAAAAAAGAAAATCATGTAGCATGTCCCCAGTTTCAGTTGCAAACAAATTAAGTTTAGCATGGAAGTAAAAAGTGTTTCAGTATGACACTATATTGGAAGGCAGAAGATCTTTGTGCTGAAGTATTATGGTCTTAATCATTCTGCAAAATAAACATTTATAACCCAACAAGATAATTTGATTCCTTCTAACCTGCAGAATCAGTAGATAGTATTGTTTTATACTGTAAAATGCTTTTTGTATTTAAAAGATCCTTAAGAACTCAAAGGACAAATTACTTAAGGTGAACTTGAGGCAACAAAAGCCTCAATATGTGAAACATATTTTCACATGGAGGATTCTCAAAAGTATTTGCATACGATCACATCCACACATCCGTAGGTAAAATTAATCTACACACATACATAGACAAACACACCAGCTTAGAGCTGTGAACATCTGGAGTGGAAGTCAACTGGAAGTCAAACAACAAAACTGGCTCCAAACCAAAGCAGAGGAGGACAGTCACAGCTATCTGCAGCGATCCACTTTTAAAATTTACCACTATGACTTTGACAAAGAGTCACCAGAACTCTGTACAAACACAGCCGGGACTCCAAAGATCATGTCTCCAGTAAAACCACTCACATTTCTTAGCAAGATGGATTTAGAAATCTTATTTGGTGATGTGCGAAATTTTCATGTTTGAATAACAGCAGTTTTTGTTTCTTTACAAAGAAAATTTGAAATTGTACTTTAAAACATTTCTACATACTCATTTACGTAGTCCAAGCTGCAAAATATGTAATCAGACAATTTTTGAGTTTGAATAAGAACAGGAGAAAAAAAAGAGTATGAACTAGAGCTACTAGTGATACAGTGATGTTACAGAAGACAGAAAAACTGAAACATGTTCAAATGCATTAGCAACTTTAGATCATAATTATTGTAAATGTCACAAAGTAGAGGGCAAAAAAGGGCTTCTGATGGACTCACATTGTTCCGTTTCTCTACCTGAGTTATTTCTTTTTGCCACCTCTTCTCACTCATATAGTTACATAATATGATAAAGAATATAAAAAAACTACAATACAGCAATACGCCATGAAAGTATTTATAAAAGAGGCATGTTTCAAAAATTGTATTTTTCACTAAGCGTTTCATCTTACCCGATTGCCTGATGAGCCAGAGTGTAGGAGAGGGAGCTTCAATTAAAAAAAACAAAAATAAAAGTAGTGATATTCAGCAATTAAAACTTGAACTGATGATACTGACACAGCAATTCCACATTAGAGTCGAAACAAACTTGGCAGCAATCTAACAGTGACATTTATTTATTTATTTTAATAAATGGAAGATAATTTCTTGAAAACATCCATGTTATTTCACTTCTGAGGCAGGATGGGAGAGGAGAAACGACAGCAGGGAACACCTGTGTCAATATTTTAATGAAAGAAGAAATATTAGCCAACAAACAGTACTAGCACTCATTAAGGATAAATTACATTCAGTAATATCAACAAACTAACTGTCAAGTGTACAGGACAAAAGCAAAGAGTAAATCCTTGCATTGGCGAGATGATGGAGTTAATTTTGTCCAGTCAAAACTTTCCCTACATCTCCCCCTATAGTTCTTCCACACAGCTATTCTTCTCTCATGTCAGGGGCCAAGCCTCTCAAGGTGTGTTATCATTTAGTCAAGTGAAGAATGTTTCTGCTGTCGAATTGATTATGTGGGCTGAAGGCTACCTGTCTCTTCAACATCCACCAACAAGCCCCACCAGACTCAACCTGATTCATTTGTGCCCACATCTTCTCTGTTCTGATCCCAAAAATGTAAAGGGTGAGCAGGCAAAGCATTCTTCGAAGGAGTGCGAAAGACTTCGTAAAATAAAAAAAGTAGAGCCTTCAATCTCACTCCTTTTTTTTTTCTTCATCCCTAGAATGTGCATTGCTCACAAAGGCAGCAGACAGGCAGGTGGAAATCAATTCCATGGAGCCAATGGATGAAAGTAAGGAAGAAAAGAGCAATGAGACACAGGGAAGCTATATGAAGATTTCACCAGGCAAAAAGCAAAAATAGCCAATGGTTTTGTGTGTTTGTCCTCCACCTGAGTTTACTCATACGCATCATACAAAAACAAGCTGAACCATGGTAGGTGGAGGAGCAGACTTGTCTTACAAAATAGATTTATCCGTTTTTATATAAAAATGGCACTGATTATTATACTATTGCACCATTTCCTAAACATTTGTTTAAACAGCAGCAGCAATCAGCAGCTGAACCAATTCACAAATGAGCCTTGATCAGAGTATCTACTCTGTTGATGTTGAGCTGAAAACAGTGCTAGTGGTGCTGCCAACTTTGGAACCTGAATACTAAATATCCGACAAGATTCTCCAGTCTCTAGCTAACAGGCTCCACTGTTAGCTACCAGGTTCAACAATCAGCTACTAGGCCTGGCCACCAGGGCAGAACCAGGAATCATAATTATTGTGCAGTCTAAAGGCTTGTCGCAATAAGCAATAAACAATAAACAATAAATCAATATATCAATTAATCACATGGTAAAACAACTTCAATAACTTCCATTTGCATGATTTATCGTTTTTCTCTTTTCTCTCTTTCTTTCTAGCAAAAAAAAAAAAAACCTGGATGATACATGTCTTCAGTCCAGTTTATTTGTCTCAATTAGCCTTCTTGTGTAAGACAATCTCGCTTACAGAAACTTAAGCGTTCATTTTATTTTTATTTTTTTCGGTTGTTTTGTTCATTTATTTTAGATACATTTATTTTAGATACTTGGTCAATAGCTGAGAGCCCAGACCATCCGTACGAAGCAAACAGGACAAAGGGCTGGGCTATTATCAAAAATTACTGATAAATAGTTCATATGATGAGCTCAGCAGTCGCCCCGTTTCACCAGGTGTTTGCTAATTGCTGCTGCCGCTAGTCTGAAGGAGCTGTGTGGGGAAGACCTGTGTGCTCTGTGAGGTAGAGAATGGAGACTGCAGCTCCTAGGAGGAGCGTTGTGAAAATAGTTGGCACTTTGTGGGCACAAGTTTTTAGGCACTCTGAATGGCAGCCATGGGAGATTCCTCAAACATGCATGAAAAAAATAAAGCTATGTTTTTGATGAGAGAATATTATTACAACATGGTGTAAAACTCCTAAATGTTGACTTTACATAATACACCTTTTTTAATGTGAACATTACTCATAAAGTAAAGTATCTGGAATTATGTCCTGGTTTATAGTCTTTTTTATTTAAGTCAAGCTTTATTTGATCATGTCACAGTTGGGCAAAAGCACAGCATAAATGGGGAGTAATAGCTGCCCTGCCGATGGAAAATAATTTTATGATATGTCCAAAATCTCAGGTCATCGGCTTTTTGTAGTCAAACTTCCAAAGGCATGCATTTCAAATTAATGTTATGCTTTTTTATTAATCAGGGTTTAGGAAAGCCTTTAAATATGTTAAAGATGACAAACTGAATTTAATTTCCCTTTGGGCTCAATAAATTATTTGGAATTTGAATATGTTAAGTTCTGAGGTTTGGTATTTTTTTTTGCTTGTTTTAAAGTATGTGAATAAAATGAGTGAAAGTATTGCTGTACTTCTATTTTATTTTCTGTCCTTTAAGAAGAAACACAATCTCAGATCACGTTATTATTCTACCATCATGCTAAAGTTCTGATTGGAAAACAAGTCATAAAAACAGCTGCTTCCATGTGTTTAACCATCGAATATTACATGTCTCTACAGATAGTTTCTCATTATGGTGCTCAGGAATTAAATAAAGGAAAAGTTCATACTTTGTCAGGTCAGGAGGAAAATTAATTTTACATTGACCTCAGACACACAGCCCCTTTCTAATCATTTGTATACCTTATCTCAGTGCCATGCACAGAAATTACACAGAAACAGAAGCAGATCAGATCGAATGGAGCTTCTACGGCCCATTTACAGACAAGCTGTCGGATTCATCGACAGTTTACCTCATTGCTACTTCATGTGAACACATGAGTATTTGTAGGCATGCGATCTTACCAATAAGTGCCAAAATGTCTTCACCAGATTAAGAATTAACCAACAGAGTAATCTTGCCAAAAACAAATGTGAGGATCAAGAGCAGAAGAGAGAGAAATTAGAATCTCGCCTAAAACGTAAGGCGGGAGAAGGAGGGAAATAAACACTGTTAGGAAAGCCAAATAAGAGAATGTGTGCATGTAGGTGTGCATGAGTGGGAGGATAAGTAAGTTGGGGGAGGAAAGGAGACACACTACCCACTCATAAACCAATCATGACAGATGGATCTCAACACCCTCCAGACGACACAATGCACTGTATATGTATAGGTGGGTGTGATTCACCTCATCCGAGACATTTCAGATCCCCCTGTGCCGTTCATTCATGGTAATTTTGTGTATGAAAAACATTTCAAGATAGAGACAGAGATAATGAGAAAGAAAAGTGTCAGCATGCATGTAAATATGATTCTACTGTTTATTTCCTGTGACTGCTGTGTGTCTGTTCATGCAGATTCACATGAACTGATTTGTTTGACTTGTGAAGTGAGTAAAAGGCATATGCACTGTGAATAAACATTTTGTCAGTTCTATTAACAAAAATCACTAGGGCAATTTTCTTTTTTTTAAGGTTTTTATCGGCTCTAGTGGCCTTTATTTGATAGTTAGTTGACAGGATAGTTGACAGGTAATGAGAGAAGGGGAAGACATGCGTCAAAGGTCACCAGGCCGGAAATCGAACCTGCGATGGCCACGTTGAGAACTGAGGCCTCCATATGTGGACTGTGTTTATCCCCTGCACCACCACAGCACACAAGGGCAATTTTCAATATATTTTTTATAGATTTAATGGTGATATCAGATCCAAATTAATCAAATTGTGATTTGGAAGAGAAATGACACCTGCTTTCTCAGTCTCTTTTCCAAAATAAAAAGGAAAATAGTGTATACATCTGCTGTGAATCATTGAAATAAGATTGAGGTTGATCTGGTTGAAAAATAAAGTCCCTCCATCTGTAATTTAATTTCAGTATAAATAAAATATTAAATAGTTTTGTGAAGGCTTCACCTTTTTGTTTTGTCATTGTTTGGAGGGAGCCGATTTGCAAACGTGAATTGTGGAAGTTTTTAAGTTTATATTTGTGACACATCTGTTGATAACAGATCTGTGGTCTCAATCTGTGAAAATTGGGTGAGGAAGAAAACGAATAGCATGAATACTTTTGGAAGGCACTGTTCACACAGCAAATATTCTAGATTTTTCTTCTGATGAGCTACTGGGTGTTTCCAGGAGTACATGACATATTTATTCTCTAACCCAGATTTATTATTCTGTTTTATCATCCCTTTGATTCGGAGCACCTAATCCAATATTTCCTTTAGCTGTTCTTTAGGCGTACCAGCACGAAAAGGAAAGCGTCACATCATGACCAAAGCCACAGATTTGAGTTGACAAGATATCATTGGATTACAAAGCTCATTTCACTGTGAGTGCAACGGTTGACACACCAGTGTCTGGGTTGGTCAGGCATGCAGAGGGAGATGGAGAGGGGCTTCTCTTTTGCCCATCATTGTCTTTGGCATTTACAAAGGCCACTTACAGGAAGCCTCAGACGTGACGAGCTCTGGCTTCATCTGAATCCTATGATTGCTCTGTGGGCTGAATATAACGGATGATTTCGAAAGCACTGGACTGACTGTACACTTTAACGGCAGGCCGTGAAACTTACACTCAGGCAAAAGAAAAAAAAAAGAAAAAAAACGCCATTAGTGTGGTCGCCGTAATACTTTTTCTTTATTGTCCACATTTTCTCCTATTAGAGGAGTTCACTTGCTGCCTGGAGGTCTGGCCTTTTACAATAATAATTAAACACAAAGAAACACACCCATTCAAGCGAGATAAAACAAAGACATGACAGAGGAAAAGGCAAGGGAATGCATCAAAGCTTGATGAACTAAACATTACAAGCAAGCCCTACTTTCCACTTAAACTACGTAGGGCTCACTGAGACCCCCAGAGCCACTCACCCGCCCCAACATCTACCGTTACAAAGAGAGAAAACTTGTGTTCACCTTCATTGTACATGTGTACATCTGATGTGCATATGGGACTGCAATGTTCCTGATGACAAGCCCAAGTGATTTGTCAAGGATGATGGTACATTTGCAGAAGACAGTATTAATGATGCACTGGCCACAGTTACAAGCTCCCCAAGCACTGAACAAACCCCCCCCATCACTGAAATGTAGATAGAATGTTACACAGGAGATGCTTGCACTCACAGATAACATTTGTAATCTTTTAGAGTGAGCAGCTGTGGAGCTTTTCTATCTTGTTAACATCACTTAAAAATCCTTTCAGTGCAACCTTCATCAAAGCACGAGGAAGCGACGACAAGTCTTTTGGCTGTCTAAATACCACAAAAGAGAGCAATATGGTTTTTCTTTCCCTTTTTGCAAATCCACAAGGATATGCAGGTACTTCAGATGCTCCATGATGAGATGAAAAAAAAAAGAAAAAACTTGATTAGACAGTTAAACCTTGAGACACCATTGCTCTTTTGTAAATTGTGAATGTTGAGTGGAGGCCAGCAATTACGGACAGACAGGACAGAAAGAGTAGGCAGAGCAGCACAAAGAGTGAAACACAACCTAGAACACCGGGAGGTTATGGAGGGCTGTACTGAGCCAGTGCGGAGGATAAGAGGGTGGTAGGAAGGCTGGGGGCATCTGTCTACTGTTTAATTTGCCATCTGTGAGGCATACTGCTGCCAGGGTCCCTAATCAGGCAATCCATCACACCCCCATGGAAAAGGCGTCAATTATCTTGCATCCCAAGGCTAACGACAGCCTTCATGTCATTCAAAAAAGTAAAAAGCCATTGACTTCTTACACAATGTGTTCTGTCATTGTGGGTGTTTTCTCTTTTTTTGTTTTTCTTTGTTTTCTTTTTTATAATTATTTTAAACTTGGGCACCAATCTAGATAGATCAGGATCAACCAAGTTAATATTTTGTCTTGTTGGTTGAGGATTTTAATATGAGATCTCCCGGTTCTAGAGTTGGTACATGTTGTGCTTTTAGTGGTCTTTTAGTATTATTGAGTACACTGCTTTTTGTGAAATGAACAAGCTTTCATCCAGATTTTGTGGCATCCTGATTTACACACCTTTGACAACTGGCAGGTCAATCTACAAAATAAGTACCAGAGAGACTTGTTTTGTCACGTAATGGTTTCTCAGAATCAGTGGTTTAAAAAGCTACAAGATATGAATAACCCTAAAGTTTTCAAAATAAGTATAAAAGAGAAATAAACTGGGGCCCTGTATCTAACAACTAGAAGTATGTACGTCCTTTATGTTAAGCCTTCCATCAAGCCCTTTGGTAGCTTTTTAATAGACAAGCTAATGATTTTAAGCGCTGATTTCCACTATTTCTCTTATACAATCCAGCTCTCTGGGGCCTTTTAGTTTCTCCCCTTTCAGAGTTTGTCAGTTGGACTATTATTAAAGTGACCTGGGCCCAGTATTTACACATTTAATGTGTAAAGTAACTTAATGTTCTTTTTGTATTCAAGGCGTAATATTACTGCAAACATCATCAAGAATTCAGTTACAATGCAAAGCAAATTCAATAAATCGTGCTGTCATCACCTGACTGCAATCACTGCGTCCAAGGCAGGTCACTGTTCTGGTAAAGCCCCAGGTTATATTACACTGGGCCCAGACTTCTTACCAATTTTCCATATTCCCTTGATCCCAAGGCAATCCAGCATTGCAAATGCTACCCATAGTCTTCCTAACCTTGAACTCATAAGACTCAAAGGACTTGCCCCAATAAATAGTAGGTGGTTTTATTCTACAAATACAAACCTACTATTATGGACAGGCAGATGTGAATAATACAGCCCGACTCTATTTCAACCATTGTTCCTGTGTCAGTTCTTAATCAAGTTTCCAAATGTTTCTGAAGAAGGTGGGTTTAACCTCTTTAAATGTTCATTTTCTTAGTTTGAAAGATAAAAAAAACTACTTTGATATCTACTTTAAAGTGTTCTAATATATTGCATTAATATTACTGCTAATTATTGTTCATCCTTGGTTCATCCTAACCTTGCATTTAAAGAGAACACAAAATAAATATTTAAAGTATTATAGCATATTAATTATTTTTCTTACATATTATAAGTCCTCAATTTTTGGACTCCAGGCCCTAAAGATTTATTGTTTATTGGATACACGAGTTGGATAAATTAAATAATTAGCATATTTAACTTTTGAAATACTTAAATAAACTTGCAATCAGACTAATCATTAGTATACATCATGTATGTTTGAAAGTTTTTACACTTACGTTTGCCATTTTGGAGCTGCTTTATTTGTTAGAATATTGACAAGATATTAACAATTCTGAAGGCATTTCAAAAACATCAAAGTTGCTTTTCTTTGTTTATCTAGGTTGCATAAAGTGTGAGGATATGAACTGCTTCTTTTGTAAGGTTGATTGCCGGTCCTTCATACCTCACTCCCACACAAAGAGCCTTCCCAAACCTCCCACCCACAGCACCACTACCCCCTTTTCCCCCTCTGCCTGCTCTGCAGATCAAAGAGGATGATGTGAATAGGGCCTTCCGGCATCTGAGTGGGAAGAAAATTCTAGGTCCTGGTGGAGTCTCCCATCTTTGTCTAAACGTCTACGCCGAAGAACTTGACCCCATCTTCACCCGTCTCTCAAACTTTGTGAGGTACCATCATCCCGGTTTCCAAGAAACACACCATCTAAGAATTTATAGACTACAGACTTATTGGTCTAAAGTTAGTGGTCATAAAATCCTTTAAGCACCAGGTCATTCAGGTGTCCTTCAGATACCAAAGCATCTGAAGGACTTGACAGGCCCCTTGCTGGAATCCTGCAGTTTGCTTACTGGGCCAGCAGATCAGCAGAGGATGCACAACTTGGATCTACCCTTCACCCTGCCCCACCTCGCCCGGATCCCGTTTGTAGACCCCAGTTCCACCTTCAACTCTTTCAACCCAGACATCCTCCAGCAGAAAATCCTCATGGATCAGCAGCAGGCAAAGCTGGGAAGCATCTTCTCCAGCTCAACTATTTTGCAAACAATTTTTACACTTTAAATAGATAATCCATGCCAGATTAATATAAATGGCACCTGGTTAATAGAACAACCTCTCCATAGAAGACAAATTAATTAGTTACAGGGTATTCAGTAAAATAGTAAAATAAAATGAAAAAAAAATCAAACAGACCCCTGATTTAAATGCCATTTCAAACTGGAGAGACTTTCATAAAGAAAAGATGCTATGAGAAAAGTTTTATTTGATATGAGTGAATTACGGTTTTGGCACTTGGAATCCAGAAGACAGTGAATTGCAGTAAACTTGGATGAGCACGTTTGGATGAGTATTTGAGACATCTCCCCCCCCCTGGGCTCTGACACTGGTGGTTGAGACCAAAGAGAAGAAAGAAACCTGAAGGAGCTGGGAGAGCAAGGGTGGAGAAGGGTCGAAACTTGGCTAGTGAGCATATGAGCATATGATGATTGGCTACAACGAGGAGTGGTCCAGAGCTGATATGCTCTGGTCGAAGCACATGAGGCAGCATTTGTATGATGCCGATGAGGCTGAAGAGAGTCTTCCAGTTTGAATTTAGGGCTGGGATTCATGTATAGGGTCAAAGGATGGCAGTATAAAGATGTACACAAGTTCTCTGACACATTTACATCATTTTGGATGTTGAGTGATTTTCAACTTTACCCAAGGAGCTCTAACTTGGCAAAACGTAACTGTGGCCATAAAACAGGTCCATTGACGATTGAAATACTCTTTCAGACATTTTCACATATTGCTTTCTCACCCACACCTTTTGTGCTCATACTTCAACAAGTTCAGTTAATTGTTGTACATTTTAATGAACCAGAATAGGTTTAAGATTTTTAACAAATACTTATTACTAAAGTAAAATTCTATAAAAAACATTAGACAGAAAAGCCTTATTAGAAAAAGTAGCAGAATCTGCCTATATTCTTCACCAGTCTATCCCTAACAAAATGCTGATAAACATCTTTGTTTCATGATTTGAATCAGAGGTTTATTGTACATCAGTGGTTCCCTAAATCAGCCCCTACTTCAGAACTCCTGTTCTTTTGTTTTGTTGTTTTTTGCTTCTCTGGATTCACCGTGTTACTATGAAAGCTGTCAAATGACCTTTTTGTACTTTTAAAAACGCCTCAAATTGTGGTTGAGATTTATGAGAATCTAAAACATTCAACATTGAATTATTTGAGTTTATCAACCACAGTCCAGAATCTTTAGAAATAAATAGCATAAACTATCAATGTAACACTAAACTGGAAGCTGTGAATCAGATACATCAGCATCATTAGCCAGCTGCTACATCCCAGCAGCATTGTGCTCTGGGCACTTAGCCATATCACCCAAATCAAAAACTGCCACTGATCCAAAGTCAGAACATCAAAGATAACTTTGTGAGGCTCTCAAATCCACCAAGAGGAATATGTCTGATGCTGTTGGGTGACAGTGGTGTACTTCATTCTCCCCTCTTCCCTTTATTTATTTATCTTTTTCATTTATAGATGCAAACCGGTTTAATTTGGAAGCCATCAGCTTGCTTAATGCACTCTACCTCTCTCCTGCTCTGAGGTCACATAGCCCACTGAGCACACTCATAAACAAATTAATTGGCTTGCCAACACAATTTATGTCCTCTGCACACACAATACTATATGCACACTCCTCTAACTCCCTCTGATGGGTACACTTTGCTCTGAGCAGTGAATAGGTGTTGTACATCTTTGTAAATGAATAACATTCAACAAAGGGTAAGCATTTCTGGCTCCTTCTTAAGTTAAATTTTGTTGCTAAATATCTTTCCAAAAATGTACTTATTATTTTAGTATAAAATACTGCATTACAGAAATGTGGTCAGAAAACATTTTAGCATAATTTGTTGCTAAGAAAAATACATATGCAAAGAGAACACAATATATTTTGAATCAACAAAGTATATATTGCCATAATATATAAATGGGAGTAAATTCGATGAGTAAATGTAGATTTTTAATTAACCTTAAAATTCGACTCCATGATAATTTAAAGTCATCATAGCTCATCATCATAATGTCGCTTTGGCTATTCTTGATGCATCCACAACATCTGCAGTGACACACAGTCAAATTACGTCATCTCAGCAAACATGCCCGTCCCAGCAGCCCATTGTGACAGACACTCTGCGGAAAAAACATGGCAGACAAGCAAGAGCTCCGCCTGGCGGAGTTTCGCAGATAACTCAAAAAACATCATCGTCATATTGTGTTATGAATAAACTAGACAAAGAGACAGCTCCAACAATAACTAAATGAATTAAATATTAACTACCCAGTTGAAGTTTGTTTTGATTTAATATAAATAAAATCAAAGCTCAAGTCTTCCTGTTATTGCAAAACACAAATGTTTTACAAGGAATAAGTTTTTTTCGGTTAATTTCCTGTCCACAATCCAGTCTGGTAACTGGGGTTAATGAATCGCACATTTGGTCTACCTTTCACAGTTTGCAGATCGTTTTATAGTGCTTTGTTTAATGTTACTGTGCATTGATCCACTAACATTCCACTGTGCAAACAAAGGTAGGCACACTCATCTCCCGTATTAGTCAACACGATACAAATGTATGCACTTATACACTGGTGCACACACAGCCAAAGGATAAACCTGCACATTGCAGATTTAAATAAACTGTTGCACTTTTCTGGTCTACACAACACACACAAAACTTTCACACATCAACCTGTCAAGCCTCAGGCAAAATGGTTTACATAAATCCTCAATTCTCTGTTGGCACACACTTTCTAGATGGGTGCTTGCTTGGGCTTGCTGAAGCAGAGATGGAAAAAAACCCCAGCTTGATCAGAAGAGGAAAATACAAACAGCATGTTGTCTGTGCAACTCAAGAGGAAGAAGGAGTGGACGCATTTCTTAGGAGTTCACAGAGGTGGTCAGACAAGTCAACAGGCCTGAGGGCTGGAGGAGCCTGGTATTGAGATTTAGAGGGTGTTACACATCATTTACAGAACATATTTAAATTTAAGGTTTTGGACTTCTGTTTTTTATTTTTAGTATTTGTCTACAAATGCTCTCTCTCTCGCTCTTAAAAATCATTTTAGTCTTTGACTGATACATGATTGTAGGGATATTCCAACCTGTTTTCATGTTTTCCAAAATTGAAAAATATAGAATTTTTAAGTAAATATTAAATAGTTGAATTATATATGCTACTTCAATAATTAGAGACTCTGTGTCCTATGCTATGTATCTGCTGCCCAGCTCATGTCGAATAGCAAACCTTGCAGTAGCAGTTTCTTAACTTGATCAAGTTATACTAAATAAACTATACAAAAATCGCAACACGATTAAGTTTGGGATAGAGGATCATTGCAGCAGTTGTTCTATATTATGTGCACATAAAAAAGAGGAAGATTTGAGGCAGATGTGATAAGAAAGAATAATAAACTGCAGCAATAAAGTGTTGAATCAGTGAGTAATAATGTTACCATGAAGGAGAGGAATCAAAGACCCAATGTCTAAATTTGTTGTTTTTTTTAATAAAAAAAGGTTTTGTGTGAATGTCTAGATGACCCACAAGCCTGTCTTTGAATGTGTTTGAATAATTTATAGATCTTCTAAAGAAAACAGCTGGAGAAATGAGGGCATTTTCAGGGTTCTCCAGATTAAGAGAAAACGTGACATGAATTGCCTCCACACATAGATCACCACAACATAAGACTGTAAAGCATATACTCTTAATAGATGCACTGCACCCTATCTTTGCAAGAGCCGTTTTATGATGTGGATTCAGAAAATCATTACCCACTCTCCAAAAGTACTCTAATTATGGAAGTTAAAATACTAAATCTCATAGTCATTATAATGATGCAGGTACACAGGCACCCTGCTGTCGCCTGCACTGTCCTAAACATTGCAAACATATTCATCAACATTCATAAATTCATGACGGAACCAGTTAACATTATTCTTTATTACTGCCTGCAGTGATATAAGGAAATGAAGACTAATGTATAAACATATAGACACAAAGCCATTGAGTATTAATATTACCCCCTCATTGGTTAAAAGACGTCCACATGTTTTGTTTTACTCTGTGCACAGTCCAGTGGGGTTGCACTGACCCTATGTGTGCTTTAACAAGTTTTTTTTCCCCTTTTTTTGTGATTTTAGAAATTTACGTTCTTACGAGACAACGCCCCCACTTCCCCGCTGTCCAACTGTGACATTTTCCATGCTCCCCTTGAGCATCGCACAAAGTCCGTGGGAGGGTTAAAGATGCATTTGAGCACCACTCATAAATGTGCATAAATAGACTGTGACAGTATCATTCAATATGATTCGTCATCACAAGGAAGAAGAAAAGAAGGGCTTTCATCCATCAGCAATAAATCAGTCTCAAGATGAAAAAGAAAGATATGGGACACAGAGCACAATCAACCCCTTTACAAAAACTCGTCTCTTTAAAGTAATGCTCTCATTTGACCTAATGAAAATTTTGACAAACCAGTATGCAAACTGGATAAGGCTGATAAGAACTATGCACATTATATTATTGCGCAATGAAAGGGAAAAGATGGTTTAGCCTTCAATTATCAATCATTCTAAGGTTTGCTAAGCTTTGTTTGCTCTGGGAGATCAGAGGGAGGATAATGATAACACAGAGATTATAAACTAGTTTTTAATGCATTTCACAAGTGGTCCACAAGAATATCAATGTGTTCAGTTTAATTCCTCTGTTCACAGTTTAAGCACGGCACCCTTCTCCGAGTGTTGCCCTTTGTGGCCTGTTCACCTTTCGTCAGGATTCTGTGTTGAAGAAACATTATACACTCAAGAAAGTTATCAGATTCATCCCCCATGAAAAGCTATTTTATTTACACATTTTATGGAGATAGAATTTAAATGTATTTTCTCTCTCTCTTTCTGAGAGAGTCTAAGGTTAGTTTATGTTGGTCAGTAGTTAACTGACTAACAAGGAAGACAGAGATGAAGATGTGAAGTTTAAGGAACAGTAAGATTTTTAAACATGTCGAGCTGGACTCATCTCACAAAGCTGTTTAAATCATCTGAAACGGAAAGAATACAAAGAACAAAACCATAGATAAAAAACAGGTATCACTTATTGTTTGCAGGTTGCTACAAGTCATGCAGCCATCACATTAGGCATGTGGAAGAATATGATCTGAAGAAATTAAATCAAAATGACAGTTTTTACCCTGCACTGTCATTCTGGTTTGCTTTGTGTGATAAAAAGTAACATTGCACATCCATCTAAAAATACCCTTATCTACAGGGTAAACACAGTGGTGTCAGCATCAAGCTGTGGTAATTCTCTTCTCTATCAAGAACAAGAAAACTAGTAAAATAAATGTAAGAATGAATGAAGCTAAATATGGAGGCTTCCTAAATTAAAATCCACTTTAGCTGAAATAATTTGAGACAGATTCAGTGTTAGTCTGTCATCCAACATTCAAATGGTCTTTAAAGTTTGTGATGTATTGCTGAAGAAATATTGATAATAATGAAAACTGCTGGTAATTTTGTAAGGTCCCTTACTCAGACATGGGTTAAAAACAAGCTAAGGTTTAATAGGCAAATTTGATTCCTTTAATGTATAATCTGCTACATTACCCAATTCACCCACATTCTTAGAAAAGAGAAACATTCTTTTTTTTGTTCTTTTTTTTGTATTTTCATAGGAATTTACCGCAAACCTTAATAGATCCAGTATAAACGTCAACCTTAAACCAAGGTTGGTTATGAATAAGAAAAATTAATTGAAACTCAGACTTGAAAACAGGGCGAAGGCAAATATAAATGAAAGAGGAGCTTTTAGTTTCTTGTTCTTTCTCAGACGGCCCTCAGAAGCATCCAGACAAGGAGGTATTCAAGTGCTAAATCACTTTAATCTCACACATCAAAAACCAACTCATGCAAATCTCTCGACTGTCTACAACTACTGAAATAACCGTGGACCTGCAACATTGTCTCAAAAAAGCTCTATACATTTCTCCATAAATGAGGGTGTATGTCCTTGTGGATACAGTATGCTCATACATGTATTGATTGATGTCTTGCTTCTTATGTAACATATTTTTCTACATCAACAATACATCAAATGTTTTAAATCCTCTGAATATACTTTTTTTATAATCAAGAAATGTTGCAAGCTGTTTACTTATGTTTGTACCATCTAAATTCATCTTTCTTACTGCACATGGAACCATAAAGCAGGTGAGGTAAAAAAAAAAGGCTATTTGTTGCAGACAATGCGCCTGCAACTCAGCTTTTGTGAAGCAGCGCAGTGACACAAAAGGATAAATTGGTGTCACTGCTCCTGTCCACCTTCCCATTGGGGGTTATCTCCCCTTCGCATCACACCACCATGCATCTTGTTTGATGGCTGCAGGATACTGTTCATGTCAACACAGACCTGTAGTTTATGCTTTTGACCTCACAGAACGGCTCTCTTGTGAACACGGCCGGAGGAAATACTAAGTTCAAACCATGCATGCATGCACCAGTGCATTCATCTTAACACATTTAGGCACAAACAGCACCTAGCCACCTGAAAAAAAGAAAAAAAAAATCCACACCTGATACCAAGCCTTATTGCAGAGACGTTTATGATTACATTTTAGAAAGGTTGTTCAATCAAACCATGAGCTCATCCTGTTTGTCCACATGAGCTCGGTCTATGCTTAGCAGTCCATGGAAAGTGAAAGTCTGGCAATGTTACAAATATGATGGGATATGCATGGGAAAATGATTTTGCTTTGTTTTCATAAAAAAAAGTGTAAAGAAATTATATCACAGATATGAGTTTTGGAGCACAAATCTATAAAAGACGGCAAATCTTTATTTCAGCTAGACATCAGAAATGTTGATCCATATTAATATAGCAACATCACACAGTTGATGCAGATTTCTAAGCAGGACATCCATGACAAGTCTTCTATTTACCACATCCCAATGAAGAGCACTAAAGAACAGGGTACTTCATTTTTATCAAATTAATATACACTTCTATTAGAAAGGATGCATTATCATGCTCGAAGTAGTCATTAGAAGACAGACACACTGTCCTCGTGGTCGGCAACAGTACTGACTACACTGTTTGAACAAGAGTCAGTGAATACTACGGGGTCCTGAGTGTGCCAAAAAAGAAACACATACTATTACAGATAGTTAGATCAGGCTTTCTATAAGTAATAAACAAAGCTTTAGAATCACAAAGTTACTTAAATGAACTACGTATCTTCTGCAATCTGACAATCAGTTTGAAATTCAGTGAATTGTATTTCACACGTGTTGCCTTGCCGGAAGAGATCACCTTCCATATTCTTTCTGTGCATTCTTTGGTTCTCTCGATGTTGTCCGGATTCCTCCAGCAGTCCAAAGACATGACTGGTTAATTAGTTATTCTAGAATACCTGTTGCTCTGAAATGGACTGGCAAGTTGTTCAGGGTGTTCCCCCCACAACTCTGCAAAGGCAAGCGAGTACAGACAGTGGCTATAAACAGTGTTATCAATTATTGCAAAACCCCAACTGCCACTTCATTCCTGTGCTTGACTGCAAGTGTAAACTGAAATGTATTTACAGATAGCACCACACACCAAAGGTGTTTTGTACAAGTCAGCACTGAGAATCATTCTATTTCACAGTTTTCCCTTTTCATATTGCAAATGCTGAGTGAAGAAATATACAAAAGGATGTTTGCAGTGGTCTTTTTGTAATGAATTAGGTGCCAGGAAAGATTCACTTTAGGATGGTCTTTTAGGGGGTCCTGTGGTAAACAATCATATTTGCTTTAAAGCCTTATGAAGGTCAGAGAAAAAACAGTGGAAATGAAATGGCTAAACAAAGAGAAGAAAAAAAATATATATAACTTCAAAACGAGAATAACAATGTCGAAGGAAGTTTAGAGCAGATCTAGAAAAGCATTACCTGCGGGGGAAAAAAAAACCCTGCAGAAAAATAATCTTTAGAATCTTGAATCTGAAATCACCAGTAAGTTGAGTTTGTTTTCATCAGCCTGCACCCATTCTGTCTTCAGTCAAGTGACACAGCCTGTTGTTTGAGTCCATTAAAGAAGAGAAATGAGGATATCCTTGTTGAGGTGAAGTACCATCTATTGTGATGTAGCTAAACATATCTGTTCCTGTAACAACGCAACAATGAACAAATGCCTTTTTTCTGTTTTTAAAAACTAGGTCAGGCAAGTATTAGGTTTTGCTAATTACAATAAGC
Organism: Micropoecilia bifurca; assembly: GCA_903067075.1. NCBI lineage: Eukaryota > Metazoa > Chordata > Actinopteri > Cyprinodontiformes > Poeciliidae > Micropoecilia > Micropoecilia bifurca. The sequence continues at coordinate 1,400 of CAEGAF010180976.1, read as the reverse complement.
GCTTTATTGTACTTTTTGTAGAAATAAAAAAATTAGAAAACCTTGCAACGTTTTGCTTAATGTTTTGGTGTTACTTATGCGATGCCTGGAAACTGGAGTATTTCTACTCAAGACTGACAAACTGTTCAAATTTCTGACTGGCCGCTGCCTAATGCAAACCACTTCAGCCTGATTAAATTTCAGCTTGTGTATAATAAATCTAACAATTTAATGCTTGCCAAAAACATTATCACAACCCAAGATGTTGAAAGTAGAAAAAAAATATACCTTATGCCAGCAGAGAAAGTAAATGCATGTTTTTCCCATAACGTTAGACTATTTCACTTTATAATCTATTCTTGTTACATATCCTTTTTTTGTCCAGCATGGGTTTGTAAGACATAAATATTGAATTTCATTCACATCCGCAGGGTTCTTTCAGGTAGTTCAGAGTTTTGCACGCACCCACAAAATCAGAACGTATACAGTCCACACATTAAGTTGTTTCTGATATATTTTGCAGAGCTTTTCTTGTCTGCTTTTCCATTTCTTTCCAAAGAAGAGTGTCACATGCATTCTTTTGTAGATTTATTATGTAATTTGTCTAGTTTTGTTTATTTGATTCCACCAACATTTAGATGTTTTGTGTTTATGGTTTTATTACATGGAACCATTTGGAGTTGTGTGGCAGGTGTCTTTTTCACCTACCACTGTCCCCTTACATAATTATTTAGTCCAGGCAGATACACAACATCCTGCCAGTGGGGTCATAACCCATCCTTTCACCTTCACACCTGCCATCCATGGGTCAGCACTAATGAGTATCAGGTCAGTTGAAAGGGCCCAATGACCTGCTGACCCCAAGCTATGAGACACGCAACTCTGCACAGGCTGAGCTCCTCACTGAAGGAGACGGAGAACTTTGATGTTGTGACCATTTAAGGAAGGAAGAAAATACATGAAACTGAAAACTTCCACCAAAACAGGTGAATGCAAGCCATTGTTTGGGCACATTTATCAGTGAGAATGCATTCAATGCATTCTCACTTATAGTGTTTCTGTTTCCCTTTATTGCTATGATTTTTGGTAAACTTCACTATTGCACTTTTTGAAATATTTGCACTTTTGTGCAAATTTTTGCTCCATTGAAATACATTGATTTCACTGGAGCCAGATCCTAAAAATTCACTATTTTTGAGCATTCACTGTGTCATCATAATTTCACTTAGAAATCCCATTCAAACTTCAGCTTGTTGATACGTCCGTCATCTTATCTAAAGTGAAGACGGTACATCGATATCAATTACGGTTTGTCCACAACTTGTCTTCAAGCGACCTAAAGTTTTCGATTTTTCCAAAAGTTAGAGTGTGGCCTTCTCTCTGCTAGAGTGTGGGGGAGAGTGGATTTCTGACCCCCAAAT
>CAEGAF010180974.1:0-16414 GCA_903067075.1 Micropoecilia bifurca | reverse complement strand
TTTCATGACGTATTGTGTGGTATTCTCACTTAGGAAAGCAAAAAGTGTTTTTTGTCAAATAATTAAGATCATAACGTCTAAATAATGTCTCTTTATTTATATAACTTGCCACAGACATGGTTTTATCGACTTGAAGCGGTCACTGTTCTGTATAAACACATATTTCATACTTTATTTTGAAAGAACAACATTTTCTCTCCACTTCACTATTGTGAACTTTTGAATGTTTGTTCCCACATGACATGTCAGAAGTCCATTCAGAGGAATGAACAACACTGAGGCTGCAGGAGGTGATGAATTTAGATACAAATAATTGTAATACCGGTTTAAATAGTCATTGGTTTATTGCTTCTAGCACTTGAACCATTTTGAAATTTGCCTCTGAACCTCATTCAACGTGGTGGTTGCATAATTTTGGGTGCTACTGTAAATCCAACTTAATGCTCTTGGTTTTTAGACTCATTAGAGTCTAAAAACATTTCTGAAAGCAATAGAGCAATGGCATCTTAGTCACACAGGAGCTGAAATGCACATGCAGGCTACATGAAACTGTTGAGTGGTTCTATAAAGCAGATTGTTGTGATCGATATCTACCCAGTTATCAAATTATTTCTAGAAAAAAAAACACTTGCAAATTGGATGGAAGGCATTAGCTGCCTTTCCATTGCAAATGTATTTAAGAAGACATGATGCTGCAGCAAAATGAAGCTTCTGCATCATCTTACTATACATTTCAAGATATTTGAAGTAGCTGGGTTTCCATTACAAATGTGCACAAATCTTGGTAGGTTTTCTGCTAATGTAATAAAACAAAACAAAACAAAAAATATTTCTTAATTGTGGTGTTTCGATTAAATAAGAAATGAATAAGCCTGTTCACACGATAAGTCGTTAATAAACATGCTGCGCCATCATCCTCCAACTACTTCCTGTCTTCTTCTTCTTCATCACTTCCACCAGTAGTAACTTGTTGATCACGTGACAATACATTTATAGAATCTCCTTCTGTTTTGCATTTACTGGAATGACTGTCAAATGAGCTTTGAGTGAAACGTATCTGGAAAGCAAAACTTGTAGGCGAACTGCATCTGGAAGCAACATCTATCTGCTGCTGCTAAAACTGTAAGGTGGTGAGGCAGCATGTCAGCCTCACCACCTGCTGAGCGCTGCGGCCATCCTCAGGGCCTCTGGTTGCAGAAATCGGATTGACATTACAGTGACTGACATCCAGGCAATAGGAACTCCTTAATATTTTATGATAAGAGATTTTTGCTCCTAATTACATCTGATGACTTGGCTGAAAATGGAAGCTGATGGCTCTTATAATTAATGGGTAAACACACACACACGCACACACACATGCAGAAACAACACACTACTACACAACTATGAGTCAATACTGACCATTGTGCCCATAATTCTTGGAAATCAATTTCAGATGGTCTTTTAGTGCCGCCTCACTGATCATTTCGGTTTTTCCTCTGAAACACATGCTGACACACACAAACTCTCCATTTGTCTGCTTTATTTTCCGCCTCTCTCCTTTTCTATCGCCTTCCCTGAGTTCCCCTCTGTGGCGCGCTGCAAGTGATTTTCCTAATTGTGTTTTTCATCAGAGAACTACAGCAAGAAAACACCGTGGCGTGCTGGACGAATCTGTCACAGCTGAGTGCCCCTGAACCAGCTTGCAGCGCTGCGCCGCCTAATGCTACTGCTGCTGTTTGCCGCTGCAGCTAATTAGCTGATAAGGTTCAAACATGCTGGATGGCCGGATGCCTTTTAAAGCCTATCAGTGATTACAGTCAGATGTGCACGGATTAAATGCCAGTAATAATTCAAGTTGTATAGATTTAGGAAATATTACTGTTGTGTTTAAAAGCTTAAAGTGGAGGTGTAATGTATTGTCTAGGCACATAGTGCCACTTTATAGTTCAATCAATTAATTATGTTGCCTTTAGTTGTTATAAAAATGTATATTTCAAACATAACAGAAATTTGACTTGACAATTTGGTGCCTTGATATGGGCCTCTGTCTCTTTAAGAAGTGAAGAAGTCATCACAACATTGCTTCTTGCTGTTTACAACCGTTTTTAGGATTGTTGGACTGAAGTATTTTGTATGATGAGCTCGGCAGGTGCACAATTCCACCGGGTGTTTGCTAATTGCTGCTGCCGCTAGTCTTAAGGAGCCAAGTGTGTGAGGCGGACACTCGGCTGGAGACTTTGTGGAAATTGGGCGGAGCTTTGTGCAATCTGATCCAGAAAAACAACTGAATTGACTTAAAACATTTCTTTTTTTAAACATGCACAGAAATGTACTGAATTACAAATTGATTTGATAAATCTGCACCAGTACAGCACGCTGAAATACACCAACAGCTTCATAATCTTGGTTAAACCTGTTAAAACAACACAACTTTAATTTGTTTAGTCAGTTGTAATTAGGAATATAGTATAGAGCCCATGTAAAATAAATAATACTTAAACTGACAGAACAAACAGTTGGCTATCTTTGTCAAATATGTAAAAATAAACTAACAATCTTCTTTCAAACCATTCAGAAAGAGCAATTAGGGCATCTAAATAAAATGCAAAATAAATAATGAAGTATGATGTCACTCAAAGCATAGAATTAGACTAAATAGATCTGCTTATAGATCCGACACATTGTCACCAATATTTTTTTCTTCAATGTTGGCACCGATACCGTTATTAATATCTGATCGGTGCGTCTCCAGTTGGGTCCGTTTGTTTTCTCTTCCTGTACAGTAAACTTGATGCGTTCCACCCTGTTCTCATCTGCCTGTCAGGAGAATACTAAGTATAGTTTAGTAGGTGGAAAGCTCTCTGCTTTCCTTCTCTCGGTCTCTCAGTGCTCTGCTCCTCGCGTGCCCACCCACCCCCACCCAGGCCTCCGGAGGATCCTAGTCAAACTCTGATCTGGCTGTGTTTCTCCACTGCTGTGGTTTTCAGGTTTGTGTCTCAGCGGGTGAATGATAGGCAGCCTGTTGGGAGCATAAATTGCAGCTGAAAGGGAAAGACACAACACAACATTTCTATTTAAGCTGAATCCAGGAATAGGACAGTCAGAGGGAAAAAAAGGGGGTAAAGCATATATGTTTAATCTATAATTCATCTTGGTTTGATGTGGTTGGTGAAGAATAATTCTGCTTGGTTTTATTGGGTGAAAGTTATTTGGTGTAGGGGTAGGTAAGCTGCCGGTTTGGGTCAAACACATGCAGATCTTAGATGAACACTGCGCTACAAATAACAAACAAAAAAACAGTATTTTTGGTCTAGTTTCTAGTGCAAATATATAAATACACTTGAAATAAGAAAAAACTAACTTAAAAGTACATTTTCTGTAAACTGTAGGAGTTTAAGTAAATAACTCTTGAATATCGATTTTGTTTTCACTTATTATTATAAAGTTTATTTGATAGGGAGAGACACACATCAACATAGACAAACTGAATAAAACAGCAGTCCCATGTTTGCATCATGGTGCAATAGCAACAGTTAATTTGCAGCACTTGTCCCTATAAACATTGGAAAATGTCTTGTTTAACACAAAATAATCTGCCAGTCAAACTAGTAATTTTTTTAAATCAATATTAAGGAATTATTAAATTAAAACAAACTCTCATATCTTGCTGAAAAGTCACTTGTAAGAATTTGTCTCATTTCAAGATGGTTGCACTGGAAACTAGACCAAAAATACTTTGGTAAGATCTTCTGCTTTTGCAGTGTCGACGCTCCCTCACACATTATGCAATCATCCGTTTCACACTCCCCTGTCATAGTCTCCTTCACAGCCTGATTTTTCTGCTCCATCCGACGGCTCTGGATCAAACGGCGTTGAACCCACTTCGCCGCGCTCTCAGAAACAACCAGGATCCGCGGCAATACAGAAAAGTGGGAAGTGTGGGGAACAGCGTCGTGAGATAAAACGGTCGTGGAGGAAATGGTCTGAGTAATAAATACTGTCAAGAAGCAGTGCAGCTGAAGTGTAATGATCCAATAACCTGTCAGAAGTAGCTGCATGGCCCTTTGTGAAGGAAATTGAAGAAAAGTGAGTTTTTATTTCATATCAGCAAAAAGGAGATAAGAGGTAATAATAGCAGCCGTTTTACAGATTTATTCCACTGCCTCTGGAACAACACCATGCATCCTTGTTCAAATGTGTGACATTTATTTGACCAAACCATTTTGTATTGGGGTTTTAGATGTTTACTGTACACACATGCAGCACTCAATCAACACCACTTTTCCACAGCCTGTGTGATAGTATTTTAAAGGGGCAGTGTCATGAAAAATACATTTTTTAGAACTTCACATCATGTTAGAATGTTATTTCATCTTCAAAAGCACACCCGAAGTGTTGGTTTGACTCTTTCATGCATGTTTCAGAACTCCTTGAATCTCCTGTGGCAACCATTCATTTGTGCAAAACACTTGGGTGACCTTAGCTCCGCCTTCGAGGCACAGCTAATCCTTCCTGTGGGCGGAGTTTTAGAAAGAGCAAGAGATTTTAAAATGACAGAAGTCCAATTTCAAGGCCTTAAATTACAAAATCAATCTGATTTATACAACATTTTAAACTTAAGGAACTCTGTTATTTGATTCTGCTATAAAATGACAATATGAGGCTGGAAAACACAAAATACTGCCCCTTTAAAGCATTATTTAGATTAATAACATTCAGATTACCGTTTGTATAATAAACATGAAAATATTGTGGAGATTGTTCAATCAAGTTTTTAGAAGATATGCTGAAAGAATGAATCCCATTGTCAAAATCATATCATGAGAAGAGCTAAATAAAAAAATGTCCAAAACTTTGTGGACATTTTTTTTAAATCAAATATGTGAAGCTGGTGAGACCTAAGGAGAAAAAAAAGCTTTCGACACCAATGAGGGAAGTGGGTCACTTCTGTTAATCTTGTTACAGTAAATCGTCTCAATATAAACTTTGGAAATCCTCCCAAATAAAGCAGCAGCTCCCGTTAGTGGAGCATTTCTAGAGGAGGTGGAGAGAAATTAAAAGCAAACTGCTCAAAGTACTTTACACCTGAAGTGATGGGATGGAACCAGAGTCCCTGGTTCTGTGTTTCAGGAGCAGCAGCCATCCTGTAATCTGAAAAAAAGTGGCGCAGTGTTTTGCTATTGCCAAAATTCCAGCAGCAGGATAACAATGTCCAGAGGTATCACATTTCACAGGTCACGAAAAAGCATTAATTTAAAAAATTATTGAAATGTGGGAAGTAGGTCAGTTACACTAGCGTGACATTGACAATCTTAACATGGATGTTCAGGTAAAAGGTTTGGTGCTTGGATGAGGTGGTTTTCTTAATAATATCAGCGCTGGTTTATTTTTCAAAAAGGAAATGTAAAAACTTTTTGACATCACACGAGTCGGAACATCAATAACCGGATGTTGCCACTGGCACAAAGAAGAATTTGACAGGAGGTAGTTGGAGGATGACGAGGCGTTATGTGTTTTGATTAATTATCACAGGAACAAACTTACTCACCTGTGGTTTTTATTGCATTTCTTACTTAATTGATACACGGCTATTGCAAAATTTTTTTTTTAAAAATTCAACTTTTAGCGGAATATTGACAAAGTTTTGTGCACAAACATAGTTAGTGTGAGATATAAGTGATGTTGACAGTCGCATCTGGATACATGCATGAAGACTTAAACTTATTTTCCACATTTATTAACGTTTGCCTTTTGACAACCAATAGCCAGATTTTGCAGCAAACATGATGAGGAATAAGTAACCCCTGAGCTAACTGAACAAACTGAATAATTTGGCTATGGATAATCAATTACTAAAGTGTTTTTGGTCAGGTCTTGTTGAGACAGACCTACGTTAGTCTGGTTGTGCTTATAGGCATTGACACATATGGAAGGACTGAGGATGCTGACCTTTCAGGTAACAAGTGAAAATGCTGTTTTTGAAACTAAGAACAAGAATCCAAGCAGGGCAGACAAATCATAGTGGCATAATAAGAGGATGCACACAATCAGCAAATCAACAGATAAACGTCTTTGACGTAAATCAGTTTCTTATTTTTTTGGTGCAGACTGCAGTGCTGGTTAGCACATCAGTCTATTGTGATGATCTTTCTGCAGTCAGTCTTCATCTGCTTGTTTGGGGAGCTGGACTGGAGTTCATCATGAGAGACTTCAGAATAAACAAGTAATTCCTTTGTTAATATTCCTGCCTTTGTTCACGCTTAAAGCCTCTGTAGCCAAATTGCCAAGGATCTCGCTGTTTCTCCCGTTGACTACTGAGGGAAGGAACAGACGTAGGGAATATTGAATTTTTCCTTTTTTCCTTTGATGATTCTGTGCTTTTCTCTATCTAGAATGTCTGTATCAACTGGGAATTGAGGTCCTTCCCAGGTTTAGCTAGAGTTTCACTCAGTTGGTCCTTCCTGTGCATCATGATGAATGCTAAAAGGTAAAGACAGAGTTCGCCAAAGCAGCACTGTATTCATTAATGGCTTTAAACTAAAAAAAAAAAGGCCTAAAAGAGATTAAAAGGAAGAACTTGCTGAGACTCTGAGGCTATTTTGTTCATATGATGAGCATATACTAAGTTTTATGTCAAATAATAAACTCAAAGCTGGAATTTAAAGACTATAGAGTCATGTTCATACCCCCATATCCTTGTTTATGTTGAGCTGTGGTCACTAATACCAGAGCTCAAACGTCCAACATGTTGGTATTTTCCACTGGTGATCTACACTGCTTCCTCTCAGTGGAGACACATTCTTCTGAATACTTATTGTTGATGTAAACTTTCATCATATGCTCAGTTCTTTGACTGGGATGTGGTTTGTTGGTGGCTGACTTTAAAAGATTATTTTTCTGGTAATGCATATGAGATCCAAACATTGTCACAAGATCCACTTTGTGAAGCCATTAGCTAAAGAGATAGGGATGTTAAATTATTATGAAATAGAGAGGAGCATTTGTATATTTTTAAAAAGTTTACTTCCTGGAGTTATTAAGGAGGATATGTATGCCAACCAGAGAGTTTCTGTAATTGGTTCTGCCATGTTATAAGACGCTGCTGTTACTATGAAATTTGTATTTCACATTGAGCACTGATCCATCCATCCATCCATCCAGCCATCCATCCATTGCCTATGCCAAATTAATCAAATTTAGCCTACATATGTGGATCTACGTATGTAGGTTTGTGACTGGTTGTAGGTTTTTTATGTTTTATATAGACCCTGGTGGAGACTACAAGCTGAAAAGCTTTGGTCTGTTATTCTAACTGGTTTTTCAATATTGTCTACTGTCTACAATAAGGACATCCGTCATGCTTCCATACAATTTAGAAGGAGGAAGAACAATTAGGTTCTGCCAGTCAAATACTACTAATGCTCTGCAGTAAGAAAAACTATCATTCAAAGCAAATGAGCACAAAAGACTCTCTCCAACTGTCATGTGTTGGTAAGATCATGATTGAGGCTTTTTTGCAGCCACAGAACTTGGGCAGTTTGAGAAATGTTGTCGGTGACTTAATTGACCCCATGCTCCTCACATGCCAAACTATTTTATAATCCAATGTGAAGGCATCTGTTGGAAAGTGTAAGTCTGGCTGTCATGATTGGCTCATGAAGGGCACAATGGCCCTGAGTTCATCAGTAGATATTTAACAGAATGACAAGTGTAGCAGTCATTCGCTGAAAGGCCAGACCTCAACCTGACTCAACCTTCAGAAAACTATGGATGAACAAATGCTTGCAAACTGAAGTGAACGAAAACTACAAGCTAAAACCGACAATATCATACAGAAAACAGATGCAGATGGGTCATCAGCTATTGAATAATGGAGAGTAGTGAATTTTTTATATGATTCTGGCAGACATGGAAACGTACATCTTCCTCTGACAGCAGGTCTTGTTGGTTGTGCTTTCCTCATACCTTTGGAAGTGATTGCAAACGCTTCCCACCAAGAGGTTTCTGCTGTCTCAAATAAAATACGTAAAATATGATCTTATAAACCCGTGGCACAAAGATTCAGTCTAGTTCACACACTGAATACATTTCTGTGCGCTCACGGCATGTTGCTTCTTTGCTTTATAAATGATCTGCCATGTATCATGTGATAGATTACATGCCACCATTGTGATAAAAACCTTGCTAGTATTGTGTAATATCAGGTGTGATATTCAGACCAAAATATATGAATGATATCAAAGAATTAGAATAAGCAAAGGCAATAATGGACAATATTGTTTAAATAGGTGAATGTGTGAAAGCCTGTTGAAGTGTTGGGTTGCTTCCACTGTCAGCATAAAACAAAGTTTATCCAACCAAACTACCTGACACAATAACCAGGTAACATAAACCTGCCTGTAGGTGTGGTAACTTAGACGTGGGGTGATTGGGTCATAAGCACATCATCAATGGCAATTTTTACAAAAATGTTTAAAAAGTTATTTTAGGTTTAGGTTGCATGTCTTAACGCTCTGGTCAACTTTTCTTTGTAATTCTGAATTGCATTAGTTTGGAGCTCGTTAGACAAGAGAATACAGTTCTGTACAGTTATTTGAGGAAATCTGGACACCCGTTCAACCACAGAGTTCTTCACTAAGAAAATAAAGTAATTTAGTTGAGCTTGTTAAACAAAATTTATCCACAACAATGTAGATACCTTACCCAATGGAAGTTAGTTTAACCCCTTTGGTTGTAATACCCTAAAAGTGAGGCGCTTCTCCCAGTTTCTGTCATCGGTGTGAGGAGAGTTCGTCTACATGAAGAACAAATCAGAACTAATGTAACAGATCTTCTCCAACAAGCTTCCACAGGCGCCATTGTGGGATGTTATACTCCTACCGGTTTTAAAACACATTACACTGTTCTGTCTGAAGGACATAGAAAGTTCTTACCCTGGTTCTTACTTTACTAGTAAGGGACACAAAATGAAATGTACCTTCTGCCAAAATGCTTCTTTGAAAACTTAACTTGCCTTACTGGAGGTTTGTTAGCTTTACATCAATTCATTTATTTATGTTTATCTTGGAGATAATTATTACCAAAAGGAAGCCCAATAACACTGATGGGTTGAAAACCCTGAGTTCTTAAAATCTGTCCATGGACAGTAGCCAACTGAATACAGTCAGATACAGTGGACCTTTCTTTGAATATTTTCCATATGATTTGGTCTGTAAAAGCTTAACATTTACTTTCTGCACCTTTGTTGCCATGGTGACAGTAGAGGCCAGCATTTGGGTGGGGAAGGAGACTTTAATGATCAACTTTCCAGTGCAGCTCAAGTACTGTCGTTCTGGCCGTTAGCACGGCAAATGCAACAAAGATCCAGGATGAAGTGTTTGTGCTTAGAGTGTTTTTATTGTGCTCATACCTCTGTCACTGTGTGTTTGAGTTCAAGAACTCAGTCTTCACCCATGAGCTTGTGTGAGAATCCTCCTCTCTCTCCCTCTCTCTCACACACAAAAACACACAAGGAGAGTTTGGTTATTAGTTCTATTGCAGGGTTCATGATTAGAGAAGTTTAGTGAGCGTTACTGATTAGTCTTTGCCTCTGGGTGAATGTGTGTGATCTCTTCCCTCCTACCATTTCTCAGTAATACAATTTAGTGGACCGCTTTGGGGCAGCTGGGGGTCTTCTGAGGTGAATTTCCCAAATTATCATTTTTTTTGGCTCTGAATTAACTGTATATTGTACAAAGTTGACCTAAATGTTATTTCAATGTAGAGGTGGAAAACATGGCTGAAAAGAGTATTCAGATATAAGCATCTCTGGATGATCATCGATTAGTTTTTGCCAAATTGGTGAGGTTACCTTTCCTGTTTCATCCGCATTTTTCACTCCACACTGTTGCTTCTCATTTTCAAGCTGTTATGAGGCCTGGCGGCGTATGCTACTCTGCTGACAGTTGCTAAGTAAGTTAGTTGATACCACTGACCTTGCTTAGGTGGCCGTGAGAAGTTGAGTGGCTAAAGCCTTTCCTCTGCCTACATCCCCCAGAATTCAATGCAGTTCTGGATTATTAAACATTTTATCTGATGTGTTATCTATTGATACTGATCATTTGTCTATCATGTTATATGGTTCCTAACTTATTATCCCGCCCTACGCAAATCTTCATGTAATTTGTTTTTATTTTTGCTCTCGAACACAATTCAGACTAAAAATCAAAACAACAAAGTGGTCAGACAGCCACCATTACCACTTCCTGTGTTGTTTTCACTCCCTGCTCTGGTACGTCTCAGTTACCTCCTTGGCATGTCAGGACGTTTTTTGAAAATCTAATAAAAGGTTTTAGATTTTATTAGATTCAGGTGTTGGAGCAGGTATGTATCCCTAGTGGGAAAATGGCTCAGGGTGTTTCACCAAAGACAAAACAGAAAACCTATGACCGCTAAAATCTGATACTCTACTCCATGTGTTTAACATTTTATAAAGAAAGACGTTTTGAATTTGGATTTGGATGAAGGTGGACGGGAGGCGGTAATACGCCATGAATAATTTTGTAGATAGGACAAAGGGTTGAATATTTAACCATGTTTTCCCAATTGAGTTAACTATGTATTCAAATTTTGAACTAGATGATGCATATTAGTAAGTATCCCATATGTCTTCTGAAAGTCCTTGGACAGTGTTATGATTTATCATAAGTTTTAATAGTCTGAACAAATGAAGCTTAGCCAGCGCTGTGATGAGTTAAAACTATCTAAGGTGAATTCAGGGCACGGACTGAGTGCTTCTTTGAAATTGTGGCGATTTGTGATTTGTTTTAAACCTGAAAGATTTTTTTCTTATCTCAACATCATCAACTCCCACAGTTCAAATCAATACTACTTTTTGTGTGTTTTCTTACTTGAGCTGTGTAATTGTGGAGGATGCCTTCAGGTCTGCTTCTGCAGGCTTTCTAATGACATTCACTGCTGTGCGTCGGGGCTTGTTCATGTATGACAGAGAGAGAGAGAGAGAAAGAGAGAGAGGGAGAGAGAGAGTGCGTGTGTGTGTGTGTGTGTGTGTGTGTGTGTGTGTGTGTGTGTGTGTGTGTGTGTGTGTGTGTGTGTGTGTGTGTGCGCGTGTTTGCATGTGTGTGTGTGCATGCATTTGTGCGCAAATCAGAAACGCTGTGTTCTTCTCATCAAAGCCCCGCCCTCCCTACAGTCTCTACGGAAACGCAACACAATTGGTACCTGTCGCCTGGCAACATTGCCCGGTATCTTTGGGACACAGAGCTGCTGGCAGAGACCATACAGACACACACACATACAGACAGACACACACACACGCACACACACATACAATGTACTTTATCTGCCACAGAGGTGGTTTCTTTTACATTTCTGTGTCCAGAAGTTAAAGTGGCCCAACTCTCTTCTGAGCCGGATTCTTGGACCCAAACCAAAGTTTAAAGTGTGCTGTATGGACTGTGACCAGTTTCACAAAGTTCATATCAAACAATCGCTCCTGTAAGTGTCTAATTTTTAGACCTCATGTTGGGACACCAAAAACATGCTGATAGATGAATTTATTTAATGTTTTAGTTATTTGTGCGACATAGTTTGGCAAGCATTAAAAAAAACAGTATTTTTGACATAAGCCATTTTAAATATGTGTTCTCAACTATATATGGTTTTCATTTGCTTTTACAATTTTTATTTGTTTTAAGTGTGCAGTGTGTACAAATGCACACTGCATTTTTTGAATGTATATTTTTAACACATAAAATCCCAAAATAAACAGAAGTTTATGATAACGTGAGAATATGTGAAAAGATTCAAGTATAGAGAAAACTCTTCAGATATTCCAACAGAGATCCTCCAGGTTGCCTATTATTTTTCAGGCAGCTGGGAGGGAAGAACATTTTCCAAAGAACAGCATTTCAGATGCAAATTTTAAAACAAAGGCAACAATACAAAATATGTGGGATAATATTCCCTTCTTTAAGATTAAATTCTTTGAGCATTAATTTGTTATTCTCCATCTAAACTTTATCTATAAATCTTTTGCCAGTCTCATAAAACCTGAAATTATGTTTTTGTTTCACTTTACAAATACTGACCTTTGATGTTTAAAAATTAACTACCTACTGACAGGAGCTGTGGTATTGTTGATCTGAACTTTATCAAACTAACATGCTTTAACTGGGCCATGCTTTCCTGAGGCCATAAATCCAGCAATGTCATTGTTTATTCATCAACATCTGCTGGGCTTAGAGAATGCAGATGTATAACATTTACTCAAGACTTCTTGAATAAGTAATCATCCGACTAGCTGCAATCCTAAGTATGAAAACATAATGAAATGGCACCACAGCGCCTCTAGGGACTGGGAGCAGCTGGAGCATCTCTCTTTCCCGTGGACAGTCCTTTTCACACTTCTTTGGCCAATGTGCCTGGCAAATTTAAAGATGTACACCTTCACCAATGAACTGAACTTCAGCTACAAAAGTGCTGATAACTGTGTTTGTTAGTTCAAACACAAAATATATCTCAGAGTGGAAATGTCTTAGCACTATGTACAAATGCTGACATTTATTGTATTTTTTTAATCTTCGCTGTTGCCAGTACAGCCAATCAAGGCAAATTAAAATGAATGGCTGCTTTACAAGCCAACAGTGTGTTGAATAGCATTGTTTCTTTGTATTTCAGCTTCCCGAGCTCTGTCCTCTTAGATATGCTCTATAAAATAATTCACAAATAATTTTGATTCACGTTCCACAGAACAGTGAATCTGCATGTAGTGAACCTTGATTAGGCAGAGATCCGCCCAACTCAGAATGCCATAAAACTGGACATTTCCTCAAATTAGACGAGACAGAAATATGACAAAACTAACTTACAAGTATCTTTTCATCAAGATCTAGGAACTTGTTTTAAGTAAATATTTTTTTAATATTGATGGAAAAGTACTAGTTCTACTGAGATTATTTGACTTATGATAAAAATGTCATGTTGTAAGTGAAATAACCTTTCAGAGTTAAAAGACATTTACCTTGTCATTTAATGGCTTGAAATTGGAGTTCTGTCTCTTTAAGAAGCTTCTGCTCTTTTTTAAACTCCGCCTTCAGGAAGTCATTACAACATGGCTCCTGTATTAACCCTTTAACAATGTTTTTACCAGAGTTGCACTGAGAAGTAGCTCCTATAATGAGCTCAACAGATGCTTGGTTCCATCAGGTGTTTGCTAATTGGTGCTGGCTAGTCTGAAGGAGCTGAGAGGGGGAGTCGTGAGGGAGAACTGCTCTATAACAATTAACCTTGGAAGTTTGAAAACTGCAGCTCTGAGGAGGAGCTTCGTCCTTGAAGGCGGAGCTAAATCCACCCAGGTGTTTTGCAGAGCTGAATGGCTGCAACAGGAGATTAAAGGATTTTTCAAACATACATGAAAGAATCAAAGCAACACTCCAGGTATTTCTTTGGTGAGGAAGTAATATTTTAACATGATATAAGGTTTTAAAAAAAAAAGAAAAAATGTTGATCTTACATAACACTGCCCCTTTAAGCTATGGGAATCCACTTCTAGTGACAAATTTTCCAAAGTACCACAACAAGGCATTTATGCAGATAACATGCTGTCGTCACAAATCTCTTGATTTGTGCTTTGTTGTCTTAGAGTGCTGCTTTAGAAGAAGACATGGCATGATTACTCATTAATTTAGAGAAAGTTACATGTTAGAAATATAAGTGGTACAAAATATCAGCGTGTGAACTGTAATAGGGACGTCCACGTCCCCTGCTACCTTTAGGTTTAATTACGGGTACATGAGTCACTGCCGAATTTATTGTTTTAATGTAATCACTGGGCAGAACATTGCTCCTAATGTTGAGGCAATTAAACCCTGAAGTTCAGGCCACTCAATAAAGGTGCAATTATTCCAGAATGCCCCCCACCCCCTTAGCTCTTCAGTGTTACTGAAGATTAAAATGTCAGTGGGACGAAGCTTTCACATTAAAACCTCTCTGTCTTTCTGCTGATTCTCCATCAGTTAGTGTGGAAACTGCAGCAGCCATGCTGGCTTGTGTGACTGACTGCAGCTGCACAGCGAGGATCTGCTGTCAGCAGATCAGCACACACACAACGTGCTGCAGCAGAGGGACGCGGCTCTGACAGAAACACATTTAGGAGACTATTTTTGCCCGTTCACACACTCACTGAGGCCGGGGGCCGGGTGGGGGGGACGGGTTTCTGTTTCCGGTTCTTAAAGGGCCGCCTCTCTCTACAGGTACTCGTGTTTCTATGTGTAGGAGGTCAGACAGTGGCGTGTCAGGACCATGCTCAGGAAATAAAAACACAATTATGAGAATAAGGTCTTAGAAGAATAAAGTCAAAATGATGGGAGAATGAAGTTGTACTATTACAAGAATAAAGTCAGACTATTGCCAATAAATATTTGGACTTTATTCTTGTACAACCTTATTCTGATGATACTATAACTTTATTCTCAAAATATTACAACTTTATTCTCATAATTTTATTGCTTGTATTTTTTATTAATATTCAGTCATAATATCTGACTTCACCAAATAGTCAAATTTAAAGTTTATTCCAGCATCTTTAGATCCAATAAATAGAGTTTTGTTGGTTTTTTGTTTGGCTTCTTCTGGACGGATCTTTACTAAGCTCATTTTTGTCCTTCCCTGATATCTAAGTGTTTATTAATCTGATCAATTTATTTTCATATTAGTGTTTGTTGTAAATTTCATATATGCCATCCCTTTATTGCAATGCTACAATCCCACAGCATGATCCTGCCACCACTATTCTTTGCCTGTAGTGTCCTTAATGTCTGACAGCCTGACCAAGACTAATAAATATTTTATTGTGGCCAAATGCCTCAAGTTTTGTCTGATGGCTGTGTGAACCGTTTCTCCTGAACATAACCACACAGTTTCCAGTTCCAACTTGAAGTTTTTAATGTTCTTCTTTTAATATTACAATCACCTAACCACACATACGAACAAATCTCCTATTTTTTAATCTCCCATTTAAATCTTGCTTCACTTTAAACAGTGATGCTGATGTTCCAGCTGTTTTACCAGGTCATGGCAGACTTGAGCCCTGGGTTGTTCATGAACATTTAAACTTCAGAGAGTTGAGCGTTTGGGTTTTCTTCCTGACTTGCCAAGATGGCTGCAGACGCTGAATAGCTTCTACTTATAAACCCATAAGTGTATGTAAAGTTCTGACCAGCAGTGTGTACAGAGTAAACCAGCTGATGTTTTATTTGCATAAGAGAACATTGTGATGATTCTGGGTTTTGCTCTCAATGGAACACATATGCATCAACGCAGAGACAGAGGATGATTGAATTTCCAGCCTACACGAAGTGGCAGGAGACAGTAGACAGCTCCAGAAAACAATGATTGCATTACGCCAACTCTTTGAAAAGAGAAGAAGCAGAGGAGACGCTTCCATGTTCAGCTGACTGAGATGTGTTGGTTGAGATAATGGGAGGGAGACTCGTCAGTAAGAGACAGAAACTGTTTCTGTGGAGAGAATCACATTTTATCTACAGGAAGTAGAAAGAGATGCAGAGAGAGAGAATTTTTGGTCACATTTTCCTTGAGGTTTTGTATGACAGATTGTGCAGGGAAAATTAATTCTTTTGAACATTTTTGCAAAAAAATCTGCAAAGTGTGGCATGCATTTGCAGAATGTGTCTGCCAGCTTTGTATATCCAGAAATAAAGTCGAATCATATTGGATGGTGATGATCCTAAAACACCTTTTTATTTCTTAGCACAGATACTGAACTTGATTTTAATCTGTACTATGACTAGGCAATTCTAGGAAAATAATATGCTTTGATCTAAACATTTTCATTATAACTTGGTGCACGGTTAGATTTTCTTGAGGTATTTCCCTTTTATTGATGATGTCACCATCTTGTTTTGACGGCATTCTACTTTAGAAATATTTTTTTAAAATGAAAAAAAGGAGACCTTTTATGCAAAAAAAACTCAGAATGATCTCAGAAATTTTCCATTAAAAAAAAATAACGTAGAAATTTCCAAGTTTCAAAAGTTGAAAATGTTCCATATATTGGATGTTTCCCAGTGGGAGTGTCCAGAGGAATGGATAGGTTTAGCTTTAGCCAGCAATAGCACTTAGTTTGTTCCATTTTGATCACTTCTGATCAAAATATCTTCTACACAGGGGCGGAGCTATAGGGGGGACTGGGGCCGAACCAGGCCGGGGGGGGCCCGGGTGTGGAGGAGCCAGGGAGGGAGGAATGGATTCACGTCGCTCAAATGTCGGACTATAGTCCGAGAAAGTGAGAAAGTGCGCCCCCGCCTGTTGAGAATGGTGTATTTCTGTCAGTATTGTTCCGTCCGCGGGGGGGGGGGGGGGGGGGGGGGGGGGGGGGGGGGGGGGGGGGGGGGGGGGGGGGGGGGGGGGG
>CAEGAF010180947.1:0-12901 GCA_903067075.1 Micropoecilia bifurca | reverse complement strand
ACACACACACACACACACACACACACACACACACACACACACACACACACACACACACACACACACACACACACGCACACACTCACAGAAAGAGACCTACTTTAAAGCTGGAGGTCTGTAAAGGTACCCATCTTTGTGTTTGGTGTCTGAGCAGCTCGGTGCTCCGCTGCTTTGAATGTTTCCACCAAGAAGTCAGTGAAGTCATTTTCTAAGATTCCTCTCAGAAGGAGTCCCAGCTGCGTTTCTCCCTTCAAATTCTTCTGATATCCAACTCCCCCCTGACTCAGAAGGTCAGCTAGCCATCAAACTCGAAACCAAATGTATATTTGAGCTGGTTACACCTGACCATAGTTTAAGTGACCTGCTTTTGAATTGTAGCTTTATGTGGCACGCCTTTAACACAGAGGGGGGGGGAACTGGTTTGGCAAGCAGTGATCTCTAGAGAGCGTACATTTAAAGGCACAGTGACATTTAGAGCACATGGAAAAGAAAGCGTTAAGATAAGTAACTATCGTAGTCAACGCTCATTCATTCAATTTTAATTTTTTTTTTTAAATAATTGCAATAATTAAATGATTAATATTTTTAACACACGTTTGTCTGGATTGGATCGTTTATTCTCAGAAGAGACAAGAGGCAATCCAACAAGAAACTGTTTTGTGACAGCAATCATATTTTTGACAAAATTTGAAAAAATTTGAAAAAAATACTAAAATGTGACGATAAAGAAAGTAAAGTGTAATAACCAATATAAAATTTGTTGGTTACACAATGTGCAATACATGCACACGCTTTCATCAAAGTATTAGCACCCTTTAATTGTTTTGTCACATAACACTACTTCAAAATGTAGTTTTAACAGATTTTCTTTTAGCGCATAACATCAAATATGTTTTTCCCACAGTCAAACATGGTGGTGGCAGCACCATGCTGTGTGGATGTTTTTCTTTAGGAGGGACAGAAAAGCTGGTTAGAACTGCTGGGAAGATATGATGTTAAAACTGGAAGAAAATCTATTAGAGGCTGAAGAGGAAGTTCATCTTCCAGCAGGGCATGGACTCTGAACACAGCTGTAACGATTCAAGTGAAATCACATCAATATGTTTGGTTGGCCTAGTCAAAGTCCAAAATTCCTCCATCCATTAAGAGTTTGAGCCATTTTTGTAAACTGACATAACCGTAATAAAGTACATATTAAGGGGCACGGCACACTTAAGATATGTATAAACATTTTTTTTAAAAACACAGACATAGATTTGTTTCCAATTATGCTCTAGTTTAGATTCATCTGTCAGACAAAATGCCAATAAACCACCAGGAAGTCTATGTGACTAAGATTAAAAAAAAAAGTGAAACTATTTATTACTAATACATTTTTTAAATCTGCAAACCTTTTCCTTTCCCATTTCTTTCCTTCCAGAAAACTATCTATTCAAGCCGTCTTCCAAATAAAGTTAGCCCCACAGAATTCTGACCGTGTTCATGAATACCTGTCAAACCTGAAACACATTCACGTTTTCCAACCGCAGTCGTCCCCTGCTGCCCGTCAGTTTCTGTCAAGCCCTCCCACAGTGCGGCGCTGTACCTTGTCAAGCCTCTTCTGCCAGCTGTCTTCTCGTTTGACCATCAGCTCGATGCAGTGGGACAACGTGGACAGGATGCCGGCGGTGGTGGCCTTAAAGGTGATGGCTTCTCCCTTGAAGTCGATCCCGTTAATAACTTTGGGACTGGCCGGAGGAAACACTGCGCGCAGAAAAGAGGATGCATTCACATTTTATCCATTTGTTACATTAAAACAAATGTTTTTTTCTGCTTGAGTGGATCCTTCATTTAAAACAGAAGACTCACGTTTCTCTTTGCTGCCGTTGTTGTTGTGATTGTGTTCACCATCAGGTCTTGTAGTGGTCAGAAATTCATCTTCATCCTCCTCCACAACTGAAGAGGAAACAAAAATAGCTATATGCAAAGAGGCTTCATTTATATTTGCTTTATTGGAAAAGTAAAAAAAAAAAACAACTCAGGACAGACAGTATTACATTCTCATATGTTTTGGGAACAAATTTGTGCTTTTCAAACAGATTTTAAGCTGTACCCTGCAGGTTTAATATAAAAAGGAATTCTGAGGATCATAAAAAAGGTTCTGCCTCAGAGATTAAACCGGCCACAAAACGTCCTGTAAGCAGATATCGATTTTTCCTTCCTCAGCGAGCCACTTCAACCGCTCTTCTTCAACTCTAATGCTGCATTAAACAAGACGCTACCATCAATAAATGCTTTCCTTTGCTAGTAAAACCAAAGGCTGAAACCCGATATGCAGTTCTGAAAACGTGATCAACACTTTAAGCTTAAAAAACAAACAAACAAAAAAACGGTTCTGGTGTAGTATAAGCCAAACATTACCTCCGTCTCTCTGAAATTCATCTTTGGAAACCGCATCACCACAGGAGTCGAAATACTTCTGAAGAGTATCCACCTGTCGGCACAGAATGTCCCGGAATGTTTCCATTTCTGCAAGCTTCTCGCGCAGCCTGTGGCCCTTCTGAGCAGAGAGAGGACGACATTCAGTTCAGCTGGACTTTTTTTCTTTTTTAAGGAGACCTGCAGTTTAATCCAAGCTACAAAACCTCAACCTGACCTTAACATTAAATGATTTGTGCTTATTTAGTTAAATCTGGGGTTTTATTTGCAGACGCTACAGTTTTCATGCCCTGAGGACGCAAGATCTGATCAATGACTAATGTTTTTACCTTGAAGGAGGATGTGGAAGTGGAAGACAAGGCACTAGCAGCTGAAGTGAGAGACAACATGGAACCATGACGCCTCAGACTCGTTTCTGAACCGTATCCAGACTCGGCCTGCGGACGCAAGCAAACAGAAATCAAAGAGAGACAACAATGAAAGTAGAAGAAATCAAAGAAAAATCAAACAATAAGCTGTAGTCGACCTACAAAAAAAAACAAAAAACACTGATGCACAACAAAACGCTACAGGACACAAAGAAAGCCTAGTGGTTCAGAACATTGAGTAACACTGGATCGACTCGGCAAATTTTCCTTTGATCAGGAACAAGTTCTTTAACAAATAAAGTAGGACAAATCATACATTTTCTTTTGGGTAAAAGTTCCCACCTCAAAAGACCCTGTCCAGCATTTTTCTCCCCTTTTATCATCCTTGGATGTGAATCAGTTTAAATTAAGAATCAGCAGGTCAAACCTCAAACACCAGCCCGTTAAAATCCTGAACGGTGAATCTCACTGTCAGGAGAAAACCAGTTGAAGGGTGAAAAATCAAAAATACACATGAACACAATAAAAGTAGAAATGAAAAAACAAACACCTTAATGAGGAAAAATTAAACTATATTTAATATGCGAGGGTAAAACAAAACAGAAGTTTGTTTAATTATAACATTCTCACAGGTTTTACACAACTATTAACCAATTTAATTAATGCTGTCATATTTAATATCAAATTGCAGCTGTAATAATAAATTATGCATCGGTTTATTTCATTACAACCCAAATAAATGTTTAAAGTTAAATAATTGGGATTGCATCGGTTTTTAATAGAAATAAATACTTTATTAATATCCAAATTACAAAACCATCCTGGTCTATTCTTGTTTCTCTTTAAACATTTTAAGATACAATTTTTTATTTTTCTAAAGAAAAGCAACTTTTTATGTAGTGACACGTTATGTGTGTTGTATATCTGACCATTATCTAAAGTAGTGCAGCTAAATTTTCTGCTTTAGGCCAACATTTTCTTGAGAACTTGTTGGCTTGATATAAAATCTGGAGACCAAGAGAGCGCTGCACTGTAAAGCAGATCTATGACCAGTCATAGTGGCTGCGGCGGCCATTTGTCCCATTAACTGGCCGTCATTTAACTAGGCAACGCCTCCGACTGCCGGCTCAGCACAGGGACAGAAGTTTTATTACAGATATCGTCCATTCGCCTGCATGCATTCCCTGACAGACACATCAAAGTAAAATACCCAATTTGTCCCACCTGCAGCTGCGAAACAGAGGCAGTGAAGTCATGATCCGAGACCAGAAACTAAACGTCATACCTGTGCACAAGCCGCATCAGCTGTGATGTTCAGAAAAGTTGAATGTGTGAATCAGGATGCAAACATGCGGAGGGAGGGTTTCCTCTCTCAAGGTATTTGCTGAGGTTTAGTCACAGCTTAAGAGAGTCTACTTTTCTCTTGATTACAAAAATCAGCTAGAAGCTGTGAGCTGGTTCTGTTGGCCAACGGGAATGAATGAATGGGGAATTCTTAAAGTCAGTGACTAAACTGAAAAGGGAGTCAGGCGACGACACCGAGAGACAGCAAACACTCGGGCTTCAGCTGCAGTTTCTCCTATTGCAACACAGTAAGGAAAATGACATAACATACAAATCAAAGAAACAACATCCGGAGTTCATCATGGACCAGGCAAACGGGTTTCCTCCAGAAAAAGGAAGTTTCTTGTGTTCAATGTGGCTGCTGTGAAACGAAGATGTTTCTGCAGGACATTACATGATTCGCTGAAACATTTTTAAACCACAAAAATGTAAAAAGATAAACACAACAAATCATTCCAGAAGATCCGGTAGTGGGACAAGTACAAGCATTTTCAAATTCAAACCTCAGTGAGAGCCTCTTCAAACTGAAATGACCGACTGCATGATTAAACACACGTTTCTGGAATCCGCAGAAAAAAGCCCACGTAACTGAACAACCACATGTTGTGCTCATTTTTGCAACATATTATATAATCAGAAAAAAAAAGACTCATTAGACCAATGAAATGAAACAGCCGTCAGGCTGTGAGAGACAGAAGTGTTTGCATTTCAAATGTCAGTCGTGATTGTCAAGTTAACCTGACCTGTGGTTTCAGGTGCCACGCCCGATCCACAGATATCAATAAGGTAATTGTAAATAAAGGTCCTTTGTGCTTCAACAGCATTGGTGATAATAGGCCCTGTTCATATTTTATGCCGTTTGCTACTGATCTGAAGATATAAATTGTTTTAATTCGAGGCCATTTATTCAGCAAAGGAAGAAAATCCACATTATGAATTGCTTGCTACACACATTATGAATTGCCACAGAATCAGTAGCGGTAGAGTTACTGACATTCTTAGCAACTGCTCTAAAATAAAACGATATGGATCATTTTGTCCCGTCACATCATGCAAGGCGATCCACTGAGTGCGTTTGAGACAACGCAGCAGAATCGAGGAACCAAAGGGGTGTGGCTTTCCACACACCAATACATTTATTATTTAAATGAAAGGTCACTATGCACACCACTATCAACATGTTATCTGCATAAAATTCTGCTGATCAACACGGTTATGAAATCAGACGGGCTCTAAGATCATGTAGAGCCTCTGCTAAATACCCACTGCAGACTGCTGTTGCTTCTTCAGATGTGCTTTTCTTTGTAACGCAGATAAATAAAAATCTAGTGGGCTGAATTAGAATAAATATGGGTCGCCATCAGATGTTTCAGTAAGATAACGATCCAAATCACTTGTAGTCATGAATGTGATGGTGCTTAAAAAGTTAAATCCATGAAGAAAAGTGTGATCAATGTATAGTAAAACTCCAATGTCGAACGCTGCTTGACAAAATGCACCTGCTCAGCTGCACAAGCATGCAAACTGAGCACCCGTTCATACAACATATTTGAAATGGGATCTTGTGGTTTTACAAGTTAAATGAGTTATCAGAGGGTGTACAGCCACACACACACAAACACACACACACTCATACAACAACAACTTCTGACCCGAGTAGATTGCCGCTTGAGAAATATCCACATCGTGCACTACAAGCCTCATCGTTGTGCGGGCGCTCTGCAGGGCAGAACCTGGATTTGTTTGAGCTATTCGTGTCAAAAACTGCATGCAAATAAACAGTATGGGGTGTGGAAAAATAACTCCAAGTCAGAACAATGGCACACACTGGGTAGATACTGTTGAGAGAGCATGGCTGATTTACAGCGAGCAGGCAGGCAGCATGCCAAAATGCTTTAAGCCCACCATTCGGCCATTCCAACAGCCAAAGCAGAGCAGGGCACTGCTGCAGTCCTGACGGCTTGCTGGCCCCAACATGGCCAGGCGATCCCCAACCACTCTCTGACACTGACAATGCAGAGGATTTAATCCAGTTTCCCCGGACACACCTCACTACGAGACAGAGAGGAAGAGGAGGTGAAGAAGAGAAATGGAGAGATGCTTAGCTTAGCTCATCATGTGAAGGAAAACAGACACAAGAAGCGAAGAGAGAAGAGGGGAAAAGTAGCCGTTTGCTTCTCAGCAGTTGGATGAGAGGCAGACACTGGATGCTCTTTGAAGCAGAAGAAGCAGACCGAGAGGCGACTTCTGCTGATAATTAAGTTGTCTCCTTTCACACAAAGCTTTTCAAACACACACTAATAAACGGAGACCTCTTGTTCGACATGCATATATCAGGAAACCACATACCCTGACATGTGAAACCATTTCATCTTGCCCGTCTTTCTTTGCAGCATCCATCACTGTGCAGGAATCGGCGACTCTCTGCTCTTGCAGTCAGAAAGGTAGAATGTGGAGTAAAAAATGACGGGGGTATATGCATGCATTAGCGAAAAGATGAGTGCTGTCTGGAGCTGTTAGTGTAACAAACCAATGAAGTACTAAAAATGTGGGCGAGTGAAGCAGCCTGCTGTATATTATGACACAGCAAAAGAGAGAGACAGAGAGCAAGAGTGGGAGGCAGGGAGCAACATTTGTCTGGATCTTATACTTTAGGTCTTGCCACCCGACTCGTCTTTCATCTCCATTTATTCAGCTGCACTGCGAGGTAAAGTTATACTGTTCACACCATCAGTCTAAAACGAGAGGTATTCCCAATAAGCTCTCTAATATTCATCCAAAATCCATTTTCTCAGCACAAAGTCCCAGTGAGGAAAAAACAAACAACCAAAAAAAAAAATGCAATATTCATCAGCACTTATCACAACAGCACTTTGCTCACCACCAACACAAACACACCCACGTAGAAAAACACAAATGGACTTGCACCCAAAGTAAGCTGATTCTCCAACACAAATATGAAAACAACGGCAGATTCCCTTTGAAAAGTGGAAACTAATGTTAAACAGCTGAACTTGTGATCATCGGCCATCTTTAAGCACCTCATCCTTGCAGGGTTTGATTCCCATCCCCAGTTCTTAAATCCAGAGGATTATCCTCATGATTTGCACAATCAATATTTATACACACATCTATAACAGACAATAACCAGTATAAAAAAAAGGCAAAGAAGCAACCCCATTCTTAAAAGTGTATCCTATTAAGTTAAGTCGATGGCATAAATGTGCTTAAAAATGGATTGCTCAACTTACAGAAATAATTATTATGCTTCAACAATACAGCTGAAAATTAAGCCAGTCAGAATATTTACTTTTGTTGCTATGATGGAAGCAATAATGAAACTATGGGAGGTGGCACAGAGGAAGCCCTCATTTGTCAATTTGGGAGCAGCACAGACACACTGCCTAATGTAATGATACTTTAACCTCTCCAAGGTCACCAAAGGTTACAGTCCAGGTCATGACCCCGAAATATTCACACTGTAACTCTAATAGATCAAATGCATGAAGTTACTCGCACCCAAACTAAAACATGCTGCATAACAACACAGGACGTGAAGTGACAGAGGCAGCACAAAATTTGTGAGAAGCGATAAAGAATGAACTGTTTTTAACATTTCTGTGATTTGTTCTGGTTAATTAAGGAGAGAGGAAGTCTTAAAGTAGATAAACAAGGCTTCAGAGAGAAAAGAAAAGAGAACAGCTTACACCATCATCAATCCAGGAAATCCCAGATGATGATGTCATGACTTTAAAAGCGTCTCAAACATTTGAGTTAAACAGAGGCACACCCCAGGATGTTTTAAGCCAGCCCCTCAAACAAACCGCTTCCTTCATCCAGGGACAAATCCAAAATAAATCAGGCGAGGTATCGACGAGGATTGTGGACCTCCACAGGTCCGGTTCGTCCTCTGGTACAATTTCCAGAGGCCTGAAGGCGACACGTCCATCTATTTAGGTCACAGAATAAACTCCAGGAATATCCATCCTATCACACCATTCAGGAAGCAGGCGGGTTCCTTGTCTAAGAGATAAATGTGTTTTGATGCATCAATCCTAAAGCAAAAGGTCTTGTGAAGATGCTGCCTGAAGCTGGTAAAAGAACGTTATTACCCCCAAGGAAACAAGTCTAGTGCCAACATGGATTAAAAGAGCCACTCATAGAGGAAGAAGCCATCACTTCAAAAGCAAAAAAGAAACAAAAAGAAGAGGTAGATTTCAATTTGCAAACTCACTCAGACACAAACCTTAATTTTTGGGAGAAATGTCCCAACAATGACAATGAATTAGAGACTTTTGGTCATATGGACCAAACTTTTCATTTGGAGGAAAAGAGGGAAGCTTGTAAGGCTGATAACACCATTCCAGCTGAGGAGGGAAGGCGCTGTAAGAAAGACTACTGCAGCTCACAAAATAGATGACATCACACAGGAGGAACATTATGTTGAAATGTAGAAGAAACATCTGAAGACATCAGCCTTGAAAGTTCAAGTTAGAGCATAAGTATGGAAGTCTTCCAAATGGACAACAGCACCGAGCACACCACCAAAATTTGTCACAAAGAGGCTGAAGGACAAAAAGCTCGATAAAAACTTCTGGAGAGAGCTTTCATGAGGCGGCTTACAATCCCGACTTGGTTCTGCCAGGAGGAAGGAGCCAAAATTTCAGGAAACTATAACGAGACGTTTGTGGAAGGACAACCAAAATGTTTGACACAAGTTTTAAATTTTGGAGGCACTTCTATCAAAATCTAAGGAAGTGCACGTAGACTTTTAGGAAAGTATATTTATAACATTATCATTGTCATTATTCTGGTATTTAACAAACAATGTATGTAAATATCTGGTTTCAATAATGTACATATTTTTCGCCCTGGGAAAAGTTACATTTTGGTGATGGCAGTACAATGTTGGTGATGCACTACCAGAAAAAAAAATACTACACTAAATTCATGACTGCATCTAGTACTCTCACTGTGTAAAAGTCAAATTCATGTGATGTTCTTGTGTTTGCAGCAAACAAAATGCATCACAAAACATGTGACTCCAGCCAAGCGAGCTCTACAGACGGGAGTTTTCTTTGCAGAAGAGACGTTCGGCCTGTTAAACAGACGGATCTAAATGCAAACTTTGACCCAAAACCTGAACAAATTCAATCTGGCCCACATACTTTTACTGTGAAGCCAAACATCATTTAAAATGTCTCTGAAGGGAGCAGCAGCCTAGTATCAGAGAGAGGGAAGCCCCCCGCCTCATCACCTCACTTAGATTCTTCACATTCCCTGAGTACTGAACTCTGCATGTGTGTTCGAGTCCTACTGCTGTCACACCCAGCTCACAGAACAGAAAACACAGAACTCCATGTCGGATCTGAAAATCTGACCTCTGATTCAACCTGAATGTTGGAGCTACGTGAATACGGCAGCCGATAGCAAACAAAGATTATTTGGTTTATTGTAAGAAAACACGTTTTTAATCTTGACGGGGGGAGAGGAGGGGATTCACATGAACCACACGCAAACACATAAAGAACTGGATTTAGATGCCGTGAATGGACCCGTTTCCTGAATCTCTGAATTCGGAACTAAGCAAACAAAGGGATCAAGAGTGGCGAAAAAGGAGAACATAAACATATTAGCTTATTAAGGAGAATTGAGAAGCTACTCACCTTATGCAGCTCTATGGACTCGATCCACTCCTGCCTGTGCTCAGGGTCCTGTGCTCTGAGGTACCAAACGCTGTCATTCACGCTGATGTCAAAACGGCACTCGTCAAACTCGTGAGGCTGCGCAACGAGAGGAGAGGCCTCGTGAGTATCGACGAATGTTTGCAATCGGAACGGACTATAGCCGCACACAAAATCACATAACGAAATCTGAACTTTTGCCTCTACCTTAATTAGAGTACTGGGAAGTAGGAGCAAAATACTACTTCTATAGCTCTTTGTTACCCTAACTGAGCAGGAATGACACATTCTTGAAACACATGGAGTCAATCAGTGACAGAAAGCCATATGTCACACACGATAAACAGAAATTTTAATTGAGAACTGATGTCTCGTGTCTCCTGTCCCACCCCGAAACGACTGGAGCAGGGCTGAGTGGAGGAAAAAAAAAAGAAAGAAAACTAAACATTAATTATTACAGGAAGAAGCTGGATCATTTCAACTTTTCTTTCTCCTTTAGGGAGGAATTATTTGACTTATTACGCTCCCACACCCTGCTCCACTCACCGAATGCCTGAGGCACCCAAACACATGCAACAAAGAATTTTACCCGTTTCCTCTCAGACTGGAATTTGACCACTGCGCTCAGCTGAGACGAGTTCAGCTTTGCGGGAAAAAAAGGAAGAAATAAACACACAGGAATATACAAGTTTTCTTGTCAGTTTTTTTCTTTTTTTCCCCTCCAGGACCAACAAGAATCCAGCTGCTCCGTCAGCTGACACGACCTTCCGCCAGCTAAGTTTAATTTCATTTGCAGAATGACGCTCATGTGCTGCCTTATTTGCTCCTGCTGACAACAGTCCCATCCCTCCAGATCCTGATCACCAAGTCTGAGCCTGCAGAACTTTATGCAACATTGATTGAGACACTTTCAAGTTGATAGTAGATTTCACAAGCTGCACTTTGCAACAGCCAATTGGGTCAAAGGATTTCTAGGATATTTCAGTGATCAATTAAATATATATATACACCTCAGTAATTTCAATTTGCAGGCTGGTGTTACATTAGACAAGCTACCCTGTCTCCAACCAGAACCTGAAGATAATCTAGAGGAGAACATTTAGGCGCATCGAGCCGTGACTGTTACTGGGGTAGAGAGAGAACGGCTATCTATCTTACTGTGCAGTATCAGACACGGACCATAAACCTCGACTTTATGGTTCGTTCATTTCTTTTTCTCATTGTGTAAGCACTGCTGTGCAAAAAGGCTGCGTACAGGAAAGAAAAACCTTGTCTGTAAGCACACGGGAGGTTGTAGATTGAGCGTGTCCTGTTAATACTGGCAATAACTAGTTGTCTTTTCAATCATTTTTCTTTTAATCAATCATTCCAAGCAACCAATTCTGTAAGAATGGAGAAGAGAAAAGAAGATTTCTTCTTTAGTGGACTTTCACATTTATTGCATGCCACAAAATTATATGTCACACATAAAGTGTGACATATAAGTATAAAGTTCCTCCTCCAGCATCTGACTTCACAAAGTACATCACAAACACAGTGGCTTTGTCTTCACTCTTGGCCTATTAGTGGACCCCCAGTGTTGTCTCCGTAGATGCTAATTGTACATTTTGCTTGAGTAGCTTTCCAAAAATAAAAATAAAACCTCATGTAACATCCAAACCACAGTTTAACAGATTAATATTTGCCAACATAAATGTAAACAAAGTTTTGCATGACTTTCCCCAATAATACACATATGTGAGCAAATGGAAAAAGCCACTGCAAAGATTGTCTCAGTTGAGGTTGACAGACCTTTCAAAAGTTTTGTTAGCAATGCTTTTATGGTTTTAGTGCTTAAGCATGAGGGCGGTTTGCTGCGCATTTATTGCTGGCCAGTGAGTAACAAACTAATCATTTAGAAAAAGTAAAGAAATAAGAGGGGGTGGGGGGTTTCTGCAAGTCCTCACACCTCTTGGTCACAACACCAAGATGTTTAATATTCACAGAGAAAGAGTTATGATAAAGCTGCAAACAATTAGTTTCCTGTAACAGTGTTAGCAGCAGGCCTTGGCTGGACGGGGTTTCCATTCTGTTCACAAGCTGAAAGGAGCTTGCTGAGAGCTTTACTTGTACAGTTTTAATCCAGGTCCAAATCAAATAATCCCACAGGAGGAAAAAAAAAGTGCAAAAATCACAGTAAAACCATTTGTTTGGCTGCTGCAGCTCAAACAGGAGTGAATATTTAACTAGAGTGTGGAATTTCAGCATATCTCACTTGCGGAAGGAAAATGCCAGAACAGTGATTATACTGTATGAATCAAACTTACATGTAACAGGAGAAAACATCAGTTTCAAGTAAACAAATAGTTTTTAAAAAGCCCGAGGGTGTTATTATTAAAACAATCTCAATGACTGACTAAGTGCCATTGTGATGTGAATAACAAGTGGAAATTAACAGGTAACTTTACATGGGTCATTTAAGTGGCTACCTCCTTGTGCTTCTAACAACTTAATTAGCCTCTTATCTTTATATCCCAAGAGTATGTGGATTAAAGAAATCCAACTATCTGCTGAAAAGGAATTAAAATAACGATGGAAGAAAACCTCCCTATAGATCTGTTACTGCGACGAGTCTGCAGCTGAGATTTACACTCCAGTCACTTGATCTGCGACTAACCAACCGGCTTCACTGTTCCCTCAGAAACAGTGATGTACTCATAAATATATTTTCAAGAACTTAGTTTGATACAGCAGAATCTCTTTTATGGCAAGGCAGATTTTCATTTACTTCTTTTTACAGTGAAACTTTTATTCTATGAAAAAGGAACACGACCTAAAAGACTATTGCAACATAATTTGTAGGTCCTCTGACTATATAAAAGGCACAGTATTGACCAAGAAACATTTATTTAAAGCTTGATTGCATGAGCAAACAAATTTGATTCCCAAAACATTTCAATGTAAATTGAGGGGCATAATCACTCCATAATGTTGGCTTTTTAAATGTAATAATTCTCCTATTTTATTGGTCTTGGCATAATTTAAAACCATATATTTTTTCTTTGAGATTAAACTATATATATATATATATATATATATATATATATA
>CAEGAF010180945.1:0-20991 GCA_903067075.1 Micropoecilia bifurca | reverse complement strand
CAATTATTTCAAAAAGTGCAATAGTGAAGTTTACCAAAAGACATAGCAACAATCTCCAGAAGAAGCTGAACGTTTTGATATATGAATTAGTACAATTAGTGAAAGATTGTGGAAGTAGTTAAGCGCAGTAAAACGTACGGATGCCAGAAGTGAAACACTATAAGTGAGAATGCATTGAATGCATTCTCACTGATCAGCCACTCATATTAACTTACAAGATTTATGCCTAAAACTCATCTCGTTTTTCTTCCAAGATGATGAGCCAACTCAAAAATGCTGCCACGCTTGTACTTTGATGCCAGAAATCCAGGGAAGCCTCCGTCTCTGTTGTGAACAAGCGGGAACAAAACAACAGGCCCATATTTCATTAAGTGGAATTTGTGTGGCCCTCATTAATAATCGTTACCCCTCTTAATGACTTTTTGTGAACCCAGTAGAACGTGCTCGTCTGCCTAATTTACACTCATTAAATGCAAACATCTCGAGCTTATGAAAGCAACCCTCAGACAGGTGTTAGTTCGGGACTCTCTTCAAGTTTTAATTATGACATTCATTAAAAGTTTTTAATATTTTTTTAATTACGTTTGGTTTCTAGATGGTAAGCAGAAAGATTTTTAGTTTTTAAACAGTTTTTCTTTTTATATACTGCAAATGCACCCATTTATTAAAGCATGTAATTAATGTCACTTTTTGTATACAGATTAGTCAAAGCACTGAAACATGTAGATAAAGCTATCAGATAGTATGTATATCAAAAATTATTATGTTGCACAGAGAATATTAAACTCAGACGTCAATGCAGAGGGTTCTGACACCCAAGACCACAGTGATAATAGCAATCTCTTCAGCTACACCAGTTGACAATTAAGATTAATATGACGACTTACCCATTTAAGAGGAGAAAGAGTAATGGTGTCTCAGAGCAATAACTTGGAGACACAACAAATGGCACGCTATCAAAGAAGTGAAACTGCATTGTGTCAAGCAAAATCTGCCTATATTTCAACATAGAAGTGAACAGCCACTTGAGATGAAAAATGTCATAAACAAATACACAATTGAGCAAGATACTGCTTGATAATATTTAACGGATTATTACCTACATTGCTATGTTAAATCATTCAACACTCACAGCAGCTTTCTTACATGAACATTTGGCTCTAAAAGGTCCCCTAATCCTAATGTTGCACACAGTGTAGTAAGAATATTAAGAAGCTGTCATTTATTTGGCTCAGACACCACAGAAAACTGCTTGAGTTTGTCTTCATAGGCAAAGGATTCATGAAAGGAATACACAGACATCAGCAGAGGTATTGTATTGACAGATAACACATACAAGGTAAAACATAGTTCAGCAATACAGAAACCTTTTGCTAATAGTTTAAAGAATACCTAGCTGACGTAACCTGCTGTGTGAACGCAGCCAAAGAGTGCTTTTCTGATTTTCTTTCTGAAAAGTTTGTTTCAAAATCATCTGCTTTAAAAATGATGTCAAGTGCAATTTATGTTTTACCCTTAAAAATACTTAAATTAGATTTGGAGATTTAACAACCTCTAAATATATATTGTTTTTTAATTTTCCACTCGTCTGATATCCATCAAGTTATTTTCATAAATATAACATATACAATTATTAACATTCAACATCCTTTGTCAATCTTACTACTAAAAAAAGCATAAAGCAGGAAAACATGAATGCCACTTTCTGTTCTTTTTTAAAACTTAAGTGTCTCTCTTTATTTCTTTTTTGTACACAGCCTTTAAGTTCAGGACCAGATTTACTGTCCAAAACAGTGTTACTGCTCCGGGCCGGTAATGATCCCATCGCTGTCAAGGCCGTCACTCCACCAATCAATCAAAGTTGCCTTTGTTGGACTTTGTGAGCCTCTGTCAATGTGTGTGCTGATTAGCGGACTCCATTCATTCTTCTGAAATCCCTGTGCCAGACCGTGGTGCCCCGGGAGAGGCACTTCTGGAATGCCAAGTTGCTTTGTGAGTAATCGGTTTACCGGCGCCGGAGGGAGAAAGCAAGCGGGGAAATAGGATTTTCAAGCCCCACAGTCAACAAGCAAACAACCAGAACAAGCGAGTGCAAAGGAGATTATTAAAACAAACTAATTTAAAGGCATGCATCATTAGATAATGCCAGAAACTAGTTTGGTGTGTCAGCCTGAAAATACAGCACGGTTTAAGTCTGCACACACACTCAAAAAGTTCAGTCAAGCCGAGAACATTATTCCTACATCAGCAGTTTACCATTTCTCAAAATCCTCCTTGCACACAGTTGTAATAATACCTTGAACCAGATAGCCTCCGAAATGAAATTGGTTTCATTTTCTGCTACCTTGTCAGGGTGTGCATACTTAGCTGGTGGAGAGTTTGGCTGACTTCAGCGTCTCCAGGGAAAGATAAAGACTGGGCTGTCAGGAATTGTCTCCTCTGACAACCTGGCCTCAGGCTGACAATACAGCGATGATGAAGGAAGTCGTTTTAAGGCCAGGGCGAGGGCAGCGAAGCCCTGCCAGGGAGCTAATGATGCTGGCTTAACAATTTCTGCTCACCATGCAACCCGCGACATGGGGGAGCAAATTCAAATTGGATTTTTATTATCGATTTTATCTCACTATTACAATTTATTTCCAACTCATCTGACTTGTCAACATATAGTCGAGCAGAAATTACCAAGGCCAAGTGCTGGAGGAACGCATATAAGTCCTTACATTCCAGTACATAATACAGTAATTGAAAAATTTCCAGATCTGTCCTCTGTATGCAATATTCTTTGGGTATTAAAAGATAAGAAACAGTTTTATATCCCAAAGCTTATTGTGAATACGTTGAGAAACACAAATATACCTCATTTGTATTTAATTCTGAGGATTATTTGGACTGGAAGCAGTCCAAATAAAATAAAATTAGTTTTAATGATTTAATGATTATTCCTGAAACGTTATAGACAACACATTTATTTAAAAGTTAAATGTATAAATTTTACATAAAAAACACTCAGTAACTGAAACTTAAAGTAAATAGTTAAAACATATTAACTATTTAATGAACATGTATATGAGCGCAAGTACAGTTAATAATTGTCCTACTACTGTTTTGTCAATTATTTTTCACACCTTTTTATAATTTTCTCCAATTCAGATCATGAAGTATCTTGACAGAAAATCTGTAAACCTGAAGACATGATTATTGCAGTTTCTAGCTTGTTCTCCATACATCCTTTTATTGTAAAGTAATATTTTTTCCTCATACCTACCAATATATTAAAACTGGAGTTTTCTAAATGTGTGTGAAAATATTACTTTTTTCCTAATAAAAACTGTTTACATTAATTAGAGACGTAAATGCACATGAAATTTACTTCCCCCATGTAAATGATTAATTTTGACAAGCCACCAATTCCCAATTGTTAAGCTATTTCAGTGCCATATGACATGGAATAAAATGGTGGCTGGTAGGTCAAACAGTAAATATTGATTAGTGAAAAATGATTTATATACACACTGTATATTTAACAGGCAGCATAACTATGACCCATGTTTGGGACATTCAATCCAAGTTAAACTTTTTAAAGCAGTTTAAACAACATCACCTCTCACCACTACTGTCCAGCAGAAGACAATCTCAGAGTTCTCTTAATTGGTCTATCAGTTATACACTGTTTGCATATGCAGACAAGTTTATCTTGACCAATGGACTAATTGGCAGATATTGATCTAACTATTCCCACTGTGTTTCCTTTCTTGACGGTGCAAACGTATATGTACCTGCACTTCAGTTTTTGCAACCTCGTATTGTCAGAAAAAATACGCTTGAAAATCAGAGTAACAGTTTTAGCAGCACTGCTCTTATTTGATTGTTATTATTATTATTATTCCATATAGATCATTTCCTACTCTGCTTTTTAACACTTGAGTTTTTTTAATATCGTGAGGTTCTTTTGGGGGCAGGGGTTTAATAAGCGTTGCTCTAAAGGTTTCCAATACTGCTGGTGGGGATCAGAAATCAGATGCTAAGGATTGTGACGCATTCTCAAGCATTACCTGTAGATTAAAAAAGAGTTCATAAACAAAGGTGGTGATAATAGGGCCTGTGTCAGCATGGTTACAAATTTGTGCAGTTAAACTGTCTCCATACAATACAAAGCGTAAAATAAAACAGGAACGATCAACCACAGCCATAAACAAGATGTTTGTAATGATGCAATAATGGGGCTTGGCTCTCATGCTGTGGAAAAGCAAACCTTTTTATTTTTTTTACACAGCCAGTTAAGAAGTGAAAATGATTTGGTGGAAAACCCAGGCTGAGAATTGGAAAGGGGAATATGGGAGATGCACCAACAAAGATAAACTGAAGGAAGTTGTTTAAAGCTACTTTCTCAACATCTCAGCAGAACCACAAGATCATCACCTGCATGATGTTGTAATTAATGCAAAAGGAGCCCTGACCAATTTGTCAGTGCATAGTCCAGCTATGTATTAATGTAGCTAGACATTTTTGCATCCTTTTTATTGTTCACTGTATAAACATAAATGTTTTAAGTAATTCCTGGTCATCTGCTGATTAGTGCATTCAGATGGTGAAGTAATCATTAATTTGTCATTTTTTGCATTAGTGTTCATCATCACACAAAATCAAAAGATGATTTTCTATAAAACCAGACTTTTGTTTTTGGTTACAACTCCATCCTTTACACATTCAACCAGACACACACATATACACACTCTCCAGACATAATTTTGGAAAAACATTGTTATACATACCCTTCAGACATCCTCCACACTAATATAGATGATTCCTCACACAGACTACACACACAGCAACCACTTTTCTTGCAAAAAAAAATACATAGAGGATAGTTTTAGGGGATTCTCCGTCCTTTAGACATTTATATAAAAGGATTGAAAGGGTATATTGAAGGTCAGTCGTGTAACTTGTACATGCAGCATTATACTGTTTCAACATTTTCTGTTCCTCATACTGATGAGTTACTCTCCATCTAATGGAAAGTGGCTGAGCTAATGGACAGAAAATCATCCTCTAATGCATATCAGATGTTGTGACTGACGGAGCAGCGAAGCAAGAGAAGGGCTAACAGTGAACGACACGGGGCTCTGTCACAGTTTGACATGCTTCCTGTCAATCACTCAAGTTGATAAATGTCTCTGACACGGCCACAGCATCGAACAAAACAAACAAAAACTCAAAACAAACGTTTTCTTTTATCCACGTTATTTTGAAATCTTTCTTAGCTAATTCAGTTTTCCAACCCATCTTAAAACTCCTGTTGCTTTGATCTTCATCCTCCCAACTACATTCCTGTCCTTGCTGCCTGCACACATTTCTGAATGGATGTGTGTGCAGAGAAGGAGCCCAGAATAACAAGAGGTTGTGCCACTACGAGAGAGGGAAGCGGGTCTGATTTTAATTAACGATCGTCTGGCCTTCTGTAGATTCTATCAAAGATTAAATCTCGTTAGGATTGATTCTGGCTTCCCACCCTATTAAGCTATGGTTGCACTGTGGTTTCACACAGCTGGAGAGGAAAGGCATGAGGGTCAGGATGCAAGTTAGAGAACTGACAATGAGACAGCAAGGAACTGACACAGATACGTAGTGCAAAGTAAACTGCAAGAGAGTTTGTTATATATATATAATATAATATCAAATATGAAGTAAAAGGGTATATTTGAGACTGAAACAATAAGGATCATAGGGAGACAGAATCATCTAAACAAGCCACATTTTTCAAGAGTCGGAGGAATCTTAGCTCTGAGGACTGCTACTTAACAATAAACATAATAGAAATAGTTGCTCATTACCAGAATTTGTTGGGTAAGAAGAGCTCTTAAAGCAAGACATAAAAGACAGGGTCAGGAAGTGTAATTAAGACTTACCAGACAAATGAAAATGTACCAGTGTCTGCAACTCAGCTCTTCCATGTTGCCCTTTGGCTCTGCTAAATAATGAGTTGAACAGACTTTAAACAAGTGGAAAAAAAAATCTTTTCTACATAATTAAATAGCTTTCTTTATGATGAAGCAATTAAATCGATGGAACTTAATCTACGAGAGGTCATCATAATTTTCTGGAGTTGGAGTCTGATTTATTCTAATTTGATTTGTGAAATAACGTTGTTAGTCTCCATTGTTTCAGATTTTATTTTTATTCATTCTGAGTCAGTCAGTTTTGCTACATGAACTTAGAAAAAAAAACAAATG
The DNA here is from genome assembly GCA_903067075.1 of Micropoecilia bifurca. Lineage (NCBI taxonomy): Eukaryota > Metazoa > Chordata > Actinopteri > Cyprinodontiformes > Poeciliidae > Micropoecilia > Micropoecilia bifurca. The sequence continues at coordinate 14,761 of CAEGAF010180945.1, read as the reverse complement.
AAAACCATCACTGAGGCTGACGACATATTGCCACCATCCACAGCGAAACAAGGCCTGTACTAACATGGACTATTAGATAACTCAGGAAGAAAAAACAAAAATGCAAACACAAATCTGACAAATCAATTTACAGTCAGCAAGTGTGGTCAGAGACAGTGGTCTTAATTTGTTGAACGTTTACGAAAACAACACTGGGTTTGAAGCACGTGGAAGGCAGCAACATGCTGTGGGAATGTTTTGCTGCAGGGTGGACTTCACAAAATAGATAAGAGAAGAATATATGGGAATGTTGGAGCTAAATTTTAAGACCTCAGCCAGGAAGTTAAAGTTTGAACTTGAATGACTGCAAGCAAAAAGGTAAATTAGTTTCGTTTGGTCAAGAAGAACAAAGTAAAGCATTAAACTCAGTCCTGTTGAATATTCGTGTCCAGAAAATGTGCTTGTGCACGAGGAGGCCTGCAAACTTTGCAGAAATTAAAAAAATATCTCTAAAAATGACTTCAGTCATAATTCTGGCTTTTATGTAGGATAAATGATTTTTGGATTTCCCTTAGGCCAGCTAATAAAAAAATTCAAACGCATAGAATTTAAGTGCATTTTGTGAAACATCAAGTCCGGATTTACTTTTGAATTATGTATTGGCATAATTACTGCCTCTTTAGTTTCTATTCAGATCACATATGTCAAATGTAGTGAGAATAGAACCAGGAATGATGTCACAGTCTCATTTTCCAAAAGTAACCAGGGTTACACATTTAATAGATTTATATACAGCCAATAAAAAAAATATTATTTAGCAAAACTAAGAAAAATGTATGTATTTTATTATGCAAAGATGTTTCAGTGCGAGTCCATAAGACATGTTTCTTGGTTGTGGTTTTGAGAGAGTGCCTTGTTCACTTCTTCACATTCTTTATCATCCAAATTCTCTATGCCCCCTCAGTAATGTAACCACTGTGACAGGGAAACCCAAGTGACCTATTCTAAGTACCACTCCATGTAGAGATTGTTTCATGTCAAATCAGTGATTCCAACCTCAGCTGAGAGAAGATCCTCAATGAGACAAATGCACCTCGGATGTCCTGGCACATGCAATACCACATTATTTCAAGCATTTTAAGGAGCACCAGTGGTCATTAAGATTACTGTTGCAGCAAAAAGTGTCAAACCAAGATCTCTTAAAGCCATCTATGTTCTTGATTCAGTTCACTCAACCAAATTAAATGTAATGTAGGAGCAGTTCTTTCTGTCACAGAGCAGAGGTTGCCATGCAGCTTCCAGCCAGTGAAAACATTCACCTGGACAATTTTACCTTTGATCATAATTATCTTTCTTCATCTAAATTAAGAGTGCCTTGGCAGATATACGATAGTGAGCTAAGGGATTATTGTCTAGCCTGTCTTCACCCTGACCACTCCATAGTGTCTCACGGTGAAAGGTATAAACAATTAAATGTGCAATTATTCTTCAAATATTAAGATTCAAACATTCAGACATTTACAAATAAACTACAAGTTTTACCTTTGGGAACATCTTTAACTAAATTAGGTCGCATTTATAAAATTTCCACCCCCATTTAGTTATTATGAAGACAGAACAAACATTTCAAGTGGAGTAAAAAATGGCGAAAACCAGTTCAGTCACCAGGGTAAAAATATTGCCACTTTGTGTTCTTACAAACTTTGGATATGTTAAATTTCTGAATGATGAGACCCTGCACATACTCAGTTGTCAAACGCTGGAACTCTGTCTAACGTTTCAAGTTGTCAAGACTTGTATCTAAGTCAGACAGTGGAAAGGGGAATACTCAACAGTCCAAAAGGGAGTGCAACACTGTTGGCAAAAATGAAACTGACAAGAAAAGAAACAGTGACAGTGAAGGACCGGTCCTCAGGCATACCTATTGGATGTGCTCATAGTTCACAATCACACTTGCTGCCCTCAACATAAAGACTGTTTGTCAATTAGACTTCTGTCACATGCTCCAAATATTGCAATAAGGAATACACCAATAAATGAACTCAAAAATGCAGTGTTTGCAACTCATTTAACTATCTATAGTTTATAGAAAATTTAATTTTACAGTTTGGTCGGTAGATTAGAGATGCTCCAATCAGGCATTTAAAGGTAGGTGCTGATTAATAGATTCCTTTCCGGTCAGAGATGCCAATTTCAGTTTTGACCAATTTCAGTTTTTCTTTTTTTAAAAAGACTGTGTCACATAAACAGGACATGTATCACAGGTTCATTGATAGATTTAGTAGTTCTGAATTAGAACTACTTTTATCTAATTGCAGATAAGCTTTACTATCTGCAATTAGTATAATACATAGCAGGTACTATATAGTACCTGCTATGTATTATACATTCAAAACAGTAGGTAATAGTTTTGATGCAGTTAATGCATCGTAAAACAAAAATTTGATATTTCAATATTTCATCTAGCAGTCATTGGTCAGACTCAATAAAATGCAACCAGTTCCAATCTCTGGATGATTTTTTGTTGCATTTATTCTTTATATGACAGTAAAATGTATAAAATATCTATCAAGTTCCTACAACTTACTTATATTTCTACTAAAGGTAAGGCTATCATTGTATTTGATTCATTTATTTGGATTTGTGTGGATAAAGAAATGTGCTAATATACCACAAATATACCACAAAATATTGCATCCAAGCACGGACTGCTTGGATGCAATATTTAGTCATAACATGAAACATATTTTCAGTGAAATCCATTCAGACTCCAAATGGCTTAATACACACCATATTTTTAGATGAGATGATGAAGCTCAGAGAAGACAGTCAGGAAGTGATATTCAGCAATAGCAATCTGACTACATGATTTCTTGATATCGTGCAGGACTTTATCTACATTTTCTACACAAAAGATGTACTACTATAATTCAGCTATGGGCTGCTTGCTTACTCGAAAAAAATACTTTAAGAGCACTAGTCATGGTGCGTTCAAGGACTGGACTAAAATTATATTTAAATGATCAAATTTCAGTTCTCTCTTCACAAGCTACTGATGCATCTTTGTTGAAAACCTATGTACATATTCTGCAATCATGCTGCTCAGACACTTGTAGAAAATGTGATAACAGAAAATATAAAGTCTTAAACTTGCATAAAAAGTTTCTGTCATGATAAGCACATGATTTCAACATTTAAATTATTAACTTGATATTCAATGTATAGTTTTAGAACAAAACAGAAAAATACGACTAAACCACTATCAACCAATTCTGATAGATTTGAGGTTATATTCTGGACTCAGAATAAGGGTTGAAACAAAAGCTGCAGACGGCATAAGATATTATGTGCGTGTGCAGATGATATTAGCCCTAATTGTGGCTTGTGGGGTGAAGGAGGAGGTTACTGCACCGCACGTCTATAATTACTTCTCATCTCTCAACCAGCGCTCTTACAGACAACGGGGAATGCCATGCTAACACACATCCTGGCACATGCGAAGGCACTGCGGAGCTCATTTCATTACGGCTCGGCAACCTGTGAGGGAGTTATTTCTAGAGGGGCTACATTTTCACTCAAATTGGAATTGGAGACCACCCACACTGGCTTTAGGCAATACAGGTCAGCTTTACTTTGAGCACGCATACACACACTCTCACTCTCACTACACTCACAAGTCGTTGGTAAGTAAGAGGGATGACTCACCTGTAGCAGTTCTTCCCACACACACACACACACACACACACACACACACACACACACACACACACACACACACGCACACGCAGAGAGACAAAGCCACCTCCATGTTCACAAACAATGCGCTAACATCATGCTGCAACACATTTTATCTTACTTGGGACTTACATGAAATTAACTGTCATATGCAAATGCACCAATTTGAAATCTTTTTATAAAATGTTGTTTAGTCATCTTTTTCTGTTGCTTTAAAGCCATATCAGAATTACTTTAATGATGTCAGAAGGTTTTGTGTGTCGCTGATTTCCAGCAGTGCACAAAGAATAGACTTGAGATTTCAGCGAGTCGCAGAACTAAGCGTCAAACCAGAGTAACACAAATTATTTATAAAACGTTCCCTCTGCATAAATCCACATGTAGGTGCTGTGTTATACAATTTCATTAGAAAGTCTGAGTTTTCTTTTCAGAATATGTTTTCCTTTATAAGCCATGTATGTTTTGTTTTTTTATCAATATTTTTTAGAAAAGCAATGATCTGGCTTTTCATGGCTGATACTGATTTTGCTCTCAATTAATTTCTGAATGATTCCTGGAGTTTTTGCCAGTAAACCATTAAAAAACTGTGTTGCATCTTCTTGGATCGTATAGTATTGGTTTTGAACAGGGCTGAGTATTGTTAGAAACCTCACACTGCAGTTTCAATACTTTGAGTCACAATTTGATACAATATTGATTAAATTCGACATAGCTTTAAGATACTTTTAATATTTGTTTTATAAGTAATATACAAATAATTCATTTATTTATTATTTAATCATTTAATTAATTAAAAGAATAATTGTACGTATTACTTGTTTTCTGCTGTGGTTGTGTATATGAGCAAGAAAGAAAATATATTATATATATTTTAACAGTGTAAACATTAACCTTTTTTGAGCTGTAAAATATCTGAAAATAAAACAGTTGCAAAATAACACATGCTTTTGTTTTATTGAGAACAAAAGTTATAACAAATTAAACAAAAAGTTTAATTATTTTTAAGCATTATTTGAATAACAGTGACATTCTGAAACTAAACAGCTGTTTGCCAACCACCAGTAAAAACAAGAAGAAGCAGCAGCAGCAGTGTCAGCCCCTATATGTAACAGTTACACAGTACAACTCCTGAAATTCTGCTATAGCTTTTGATTTTTGTATGCCTCCCCAATATCATCACCATCTAGCCTTTTACTTATCTGAAGACAACCTTGCAGAAATCATTATGTTTTTAATCTTATACAGAGATTAGGGGATGATTTATGTGATTTGTGTTGACAAGATCAAGTGCAATATGCATTAAGAGAGCAGGTGAGTGTTAAATCTGTTGTACCACTCAAAGAGGTTAATTTACAGTTGATGCAATTAAGCAATATGTAAAACAATAAAGTAGAAAAAAGAACACGATAGCACTCAAATATTTCCTCCTTTTTAGACATTTATTAGATTAATGATGTCAGTATTCCTGAGATCTGCAGAGAGCATATTCAAAATATTTGAAGATAGAAGGAAAAGTGTTTTGATGAACTCTGACCACAAACTCTGTTCTCATGTGCAAAAAAAACTGAAGATAAAATGTATAAATTAGCACAAATCACATCATGTCTGTAACTCATTCAACCTTGTTCTGAAACATTGGAGCTCCTGGTTTCTTTGAACATTTGATTTAGTTTAATGGCTGTAGTCACTCTCAATATTATGCTAAATGAAAAATATTAACTGAAATGATCATGTAGTTATGTCAGAATTATACAGATTCAGTGAATATTGAGGCACTTTGCCGCTACCTGCACCGATAACCTAAGAATGGCAAACGCACAAAAAAATGAAACATGTTTTTCCACATCTTCATCTACAACTCATCTCCTCTATATCGACTTTTGTTGAGAGCAAGCCTTAATAACCACACAAACCACTAGGGATAAGCATGCTGGAGAGTTGACAGTGTCTTACGAAGATGAATTGACCATGATATTCACATCTTTGAAAAAGTCATTAACTCTGCAAGTAGTAAATTGCTCCAGCACCATGAGTGACTTAGTGCTGCTCTTTCGCACTCATTATTCAACTTTTAAAAAAGCATTATGACTTCATGTGGACACTCACACACGGGAGACCGGCTGTTAAAGCAAGGTGGAATCACCTAGTGTGTATGAAACAGGATCTGCATCTTATTACAAGGACAACGTGAAGTTGGATGACATGTAAAATTTCTGTCTCTGTCTTTATGTCAGGCAGTCTGTCTGTCTTGGGCTCCGTTCACACAGCATGTCAATTAAGAAATTTTGCTGAAATCTGACTTCTTTGCATGATCGTCCATACTGCTAATTAAATGCGATCACAATCAGAGTTCTGTGCGAGCGATTATGACTCCAAAGTGACCCATATGCACAGAAGAAGAATGTTGACGTCACAACAGCATGATGTTAATGGAAGTGACGGGGACGCCACCATCCATGGATCAATTTTAAAGCGACCTTCGGGTGTGTATATAGAGGGAAATTACTCTCTTGGACAATATTTGATTGATAGTAAACATAAACACCAAAAAGGGGTCCTGTTTTGGAGATGGTCTGATCCAGCTGCCCAGTGATCACAATTTGTCTCTTGTCAAACTCTTGAATCTACACTTGCCTGTCTTTCTTGTTTCTAACGTATCACTTTTGACTTGCTTAAGTTGATGCTTCTTTTATTCCAGTCATTAAAAGAAGAGCTTAAGGAAGATTTAATCATTGTTATTAATTCCACCTGCAATTTTGAGTGAAAAGACGCTTTAAATTCAAACCTGTACACACGCTCCTAAAATCTTTTATATTGTATGCTATAACCATTTCACTGAGTTAAAATAAGTCAGAAATAATAGACATTTCTTGTAGATATCTGATCAGGAAAAACCCTTTTAGCAGAGTTTGTGCACAATAATACCCTGACAAAACTACTTGAGGCAACTTTGCCAGCAAGGAAGTCAACAGGCTTCCTTCTGGCAAAATATGAAGTGCATTAAGTCATGACTTTTAAATTATCTTAAGTGTCATCTACTGTGCCACAAGTGTACACACACCACAAACATAGTTTCACACCAGGAATCTGGCATGTTGAAGAGGTTTTCAACCCATAGAAAGAAACAGCACACACACGCACTAAGTTAATCACTAAAATTAACTAAATCGACCAGATGTTTGCAGCTACAGCGTTCATTCATGAAACATCTTTGTCTTAAATCATTGCGGTGAGAAAGGGTGGGGAAAATTCACTGGGATTTGAGATTTCTCTTTGAAGTGAACTCCCTAAAAACGTAGAGGAATGTGATAAGGTTTCCGTAGATTTTCAGGGTTGGACAAGTGTTTTCAACACAGAGCGCTTTACACACCGACAAAAATAAAAGGTGGTCTCCCATAACTGAGCCAAGCCAACAGCATTCTCGCTTTTATCACAAAATACTCAAAAGGAAAAAAATGCATCACTTAACAATACGCACATCTCATGCAACGCTGAGAAAAAGATTCAACATAGTAACTTATAAATAGATGTCGTTTTTTTGTTGTTCTTTAGGAAAATTTCTAAAAAGGTAAAACAATAAAAAAAATTTGGGACTAAGAGACAATATGGAAGCCGCACATACTCTAATAAAAAGTAGTAATTAGCTTAATATTAAAATCATCATTTTAATTGTCCATGACATATTTTTTCCCTTTTTTTCATTTAATTGATATATGACTAAAGTTCTTGTTAAAACAACTAAGGCTGTCGGGTTATATTGAATCTTTTCCCACACGGTAAAATGTAAAAGTTCACTCACCCGTCAGCTGGTCATAGGATCCATCCAGCTCTCTGGACTCCGACAAGCTTTGGTCTCGGTTCTTCTGCTTCATATTCCCAGTCTGCACCGGTATGTGGAACTGTGGTAAGCAGTTGACAGATTAGTGTTTCTTATTGGGGAAAAAAGAAAAAAAAATACTTTTGAAATTTCTCGTTTTTGTCAGAAGACCGCTGCAAGTACATTACCGTTAATAAGTCATATTTGAAGTGCCATACGCGGAAAGCAGGACGCTCGCTGTGTGTTTTATTATTCCTTGTGGCTGTTGCTCTGTGCGCGCTCTGCTTCCACGAGCTGAGTGAAGCAAGCGCGCGCTTTCTGGTCTGCACTCACATGGATCGGCACGCGCGCACGCGTATGGGCAAGAGACAGAAGAAGAGAGAGAGAGAACCAGAGAGAGAGAGAGAAGAGGAGAGAGAGAGAGAAGTAGGGAGAGAGAGAGAGAAAGAGAGAGAGTAGGCGAGCTGTGAACGCAGACAGAGCTGATCCGACTTTAGATCTCGGAACATCTCAATGGCCTAATTATGAATGGCGATGTTTTGAATCTCATTTTCTCTTTGATATACAGATATACATTTGGTTTCGGCCATGCAGATTTGTCTTGCTCATTATATTGGTTTTCCCTACCTCTTTACCCATCTAAATCCCCTTTACTCCGTATGTTTCTAGTTGAGTCAGAGATATGCTGTATGTTTACAGAGACATCAGCAATAGCAACAAGCAGCACACTGCTGCTGCCAGGCAGAGGTTCTGTCTATTTCTGATCTATAAATACTCACATGCTCTGAGAAGGCTTGTCTCTCCTTCTTCCTCTCATCTCATATTTTCTGTCGTTACCTCTCTTACTTTGGTAGGTCTATCACCAATAACCTTACTTTTAAAACATTGTTGCTGTTTTTTTACATCATAATCAAGCATCATCATCATCCACAGTCATCCACAAACCATCAAGATTTGGTGGCAGCAGCCATTGAGGTTTCAATTTCCCCAAGGTTTAGTTGATGCATCATTGAAAGGCTACATGCCTGATGTTGTAGACGTACACTGACCTAAACTCACAAGAAAAGTTAACTCCAATTTTTTCACAATTATATAAGTAAGTCAAAGAGTTTTGGGGATTCCAGTTAGTTGAGCAAAGAATCAAGACCTGAATAAAAATACCTATGAATGAGTGAGAAGAAAAATTAAGTATTTGTTGAAATACTTCTGCAAAATACTTACAATAACAGGCTGCTTTACAAACGTTGGCACTGAAAATCTGTAGCTTGTGGAAAATAAATTCCGTTTAGTGTCAAGAAATCCTGGGAACCTATATCATTACTGCCAGTGAATGTGAGGAAGCCAAAGCTTTGGTATCTATGAAGCTACAAACAGGACACTGATCCCAACCATACATCAAACTTCACCAAAACTAGTTTCAGAACCCCACCAAGAAAACCATCACTGATACATTTCTGGTGGGACTTTGAAAAGGCAGTTGTAGCACACAAACCCAAGAATATTGATGAACTGGAGGCCTTTGCCCAACAGGAGGTGGCTCAGATTGCTCAGAAATGCTGCCAGCATCTGGTGCCTGACTGTGAATCACATTTGCAGCAGGTCATAACAGCAAAAGGTGCACTACTAGGTACCGAAACACTTGTCATGTGGGGGTTAAGTAATCTTGAGAATGCAGTAGTAATTAAAAATGGCATTTGTGCTTAAGGTGGAGAAACCACTTGTGATGTTAATAGCATTAGGGTATTTAAGTTGTTTGTATTTAATGTGCTCAGTCCAAACAGCTGCTAGCTTGTGTATTTTGTCAGTAAACCTAATTTGCAATGATCATTCAAATTTGAATTGGTCTCATGTAAGTTTCCAGCTAATTATGCAATAAAAGCCTCCTTCAATGTGGCAGACGGTGCAAGAAGCAGAATAAGTTACAGATAATACTTGTGCAAGACAAATTAAATGTGAGCACCAAAAGAATAGCAAGGCTGCTGGAGGGAGAATCAGTCAACTGGCTTGTAGGGAAGCAGCATCTTTGAAGAAGAACGCTAAAAGACCTTGTCTAAATTTTTGCAGTTTATGTTTGCTACTCACATTTTCTGAGTTTCATGCTTCAGTTCATCATAACCGTGGGGGTCTCCTCTCAACCAGGAGACAAAAGAGATTCTCATGACTTCACGCTGCAATCGGTCCACTGTATTAATTTGCAGCTAAATTAAGGGAGCTATTTATCTTCAAAGTAAACTAGAAAAAAAGAAAGCAAGTAAAGGTGGAAGAACAAAAGTGACTCATCCATAATTAATTGAAATAAATATTTTCAGGGCTGTAGTTTTTAACAATGGACTAAGCAGAATATTAATACATGAGTACATTATTGAATGATTATATTAGCAAGATGTCAATTTGTGTTTAGGCATCTGATGCTGGCATAGGAAAGAACATCCTAATACTTAAAAATTGGTAATTTGTTGAATGCAAAAACCCAACTCAAACATCAGAAATTCGATTTTTCTTCCTCCTGTCTGGTGAAATGCATGACTTCCAGGTTACCATTTTAACTTTAAATCCTTTAAATCATAATTGAAATTTTTTGTTTATTTGCATTCAGTGAAATATTTTTGTCCATGTCCAGGGAAACATCGGGAGTGATTTACTGTTCAATTCAAAGTTACAAAAATAACACAAATCGTAGAGGCCAGTGAGGAAGACACTGAATATTTTACATGCCAAGATGAGATGTTTGGTAACACATTATTCATGGTTCAGAAGTGTTGAAGTGGCAGTATTCCTGGAACCACGTGCACACCATGTAAAGATGTTTAACGTGTGTAAATAGGAATGCAAATACATTTGTTTTGAATAAAGGAAAACAAATAATTATTTTGAATTTGAAAACATCGTTTGGTTAAAATGCACAAAACATCTTGTGAAACAGTTGACAAAAAAGAATAATTTGTTGTAAAACTGCTTTTATATAATGTGGCTGCAAATCTGATGTTTGCTGCATTGTACCTGCAGCAGACATCAGTCAGAGAAATATTGATTGAATGACACATATTTCTAAGGGGAAGTCAAACTAATAGCCACACTTAAAAGAACCCACTTAAGAAAAATGTCTGATGGCTAAAACACCATCAGCATCAAAAGAATTACAGCTTTTCAAGCCCACAACCCATCAGATTTAGATCATATATTTGCTCAGACAGGCTAAACATATCTTGACCAGAACAAAGTGTTACACAGCACTTGGCTTTTGTGAAAAATAATTAGGGGAAAAAAAGAAAATCAACCAATATGAACAAAATGTACTGTTAAGAATTACAATAAATCCACATTTGAGTCATTTGTATTTTCCATAATGCTAAATGGGTACAGAGCAGGTGAGTTGGCTAAAAAGTGAAGTGAAATTCATACTCTTTTTTTTGTGGTGCATTTAAAACAAAGGCATGTGATTTAAGAGATGCACCACATAAAAACACTAAACTGATGCATAAACGTATAAGAAGAACAATGAACAGATAAAATAATTGTTCAAATTAAATTAAATAAACAGTTTATATTAAAAAGCTAAAATTACTCTATGGAATTGAGCTGGAATTATTTTAACAGCTCCAGGCTGAAAATATACTACTTGCTACAAAAATGTCTATGCACAACCCCATTTTAAAAAAAAGGAAGCCTTTGACTTTACTTTCACAAAGAGTTGGACATCCCCATATCCAGCTTCATGTCAAAGCTACAGGCCTTACATGAACACATAGCGGCAAACAATAACCACGAAATCAGCTTTTTCTCTCATCTAATGCCAGCAAAATATTTCACAAATGCAGACAATTGGATGGGGATTGGATTGCTGTGCGTGTTAAATGAAAGGAGACAAGGACAGGTCGCTTCTTAATGAAGGAGAGGAGGAGCGTGCCAGACTGGAAGATAGAAGAAGCGGGGAGATCGATTTATGGCGCGTTGAAGGGGATTTAGTGATTCACAAGCAAAATAAAAAGAATTAGATGGTCCCTGACGAGGAGACTACGACGGGACAGTTTGAGGTGGACGAATCTAGATGCATCGTACCTGTGAAGTCTGCTGCTTTTCTGTTAATGAGATTTTTGTTTCATAATTTAACATTGCAGAACAAAAGGGACACCACAAGGTTGTCTAAACTCTGAGGTCAGAAAACTGCTAAAAGTCTTTGCAGTCTATTCTACTGTGTTGCTCGAATTTAAGCTGTGAACAAGACTAAACAAACTGTATTTATTGTCTTTTTAAGTATTAATGGCCAGTCATCACCCTACCATCTGTAGACTCCACAGTCTCAACTGATAGGCAACCAGACAATCTGGACTTAACTTACTTCGCAGCAAGATAACGTTAAGTTTTAATCTTGGCAGTTCAGCATAAAACAATCAGTTCCACAGCCACGTATTTTGATTTCTTTAGCCCTGTCCAGTCCGCAGATACAATTCTAGGTCCCTCAGCAAAACATTTGCTGTCTTTTACGTTGTGCATCCACACGGATTCACCATCTCAGGAGAACAGAAACAATCATTTTTGAAACCAGGTTCCAGAATGGATGACATTCAGAATGCTGGTTTCATATTGGCCATGCGAGTGGTGTCACTTTTTAAACGGCAATGTTGAAACGTCACCTCTTTCTACCTTGCATGTGCCTCACTCTCACAAATGACAAACATGGCATATTTGGTGATTTTTTTCCATCATTCTCTGGCAGTGTACAATCGCACTGAACACCTACCACATCATACATGGTGCTTCATCCTGTCTTGTGAACGCACTTTTTATTTTATTCATTTATGAAACTGTACTGGGCTCGTCTCGGTTTGTACAGGGCTTTAGATTTTCACTCTTCAGAAACTTCAGACAGTACTGGATCATTTGAAATCATTTCAAATGGCTTTTTAAGATAGCAATGCAGATTTAAATTGTTCAATGCGCTGAACGAACCGGTTCTTGGTGTCAGAAAACTAAGAGAGACAACAGCTCCTTAAACGTCATTCATATTCTTTGTTAGAATGATCCTTTAGTCATCTCATCCTTCACTGCTTCAACATCCTATCTGCATAGATATTCTGTGCTTAAGATGAAGAGGCAATTGCCAAGAAACTCGTTATCCATTAAAATCTATATAATTAAATTATTTAATTTCTCCTTTCCAGATTAATTTGCTGATGTCTTCCTTTGGATGTTAGAAGATCAAACAGGGCTAAGGATGGGATCAAACATTGTCACATCTTCTGATACCCCAGCAAAGTTATTTAAGTAGTAAGCACAACTCCTTGATCAGCAATATGTATACATCAGTCCCTTTCAGTCTCCATAGTAACCAGTTGTTGCATTGGCCCATGAGCACATCCATGACTGCCTCAGGTATGCGCCACAGTTTTAAGCTATCCTGCAGCAGATCCATTGCTTTGACATCTTGAGGTAAGAACGTTTGCCGTCATTCCTCCAGTATGATTCAGACAAGTTTCAGTGGAAGCAGTTTTACTTTCAAGTGTGCTGCATGTATACTTGAGCTGTCAACAAGCCATTTTGCATATTTAGTGGGAAACGGTAGCGCTGAACATAGTCCGATACCAACAGATCAGAATACTCTTGTAGCTATAATAGATTCTCAATGAGCTGCACCGCTCCTGATTCCTGACGGCAGGAGAAAGGAAAAAGAGCTCTGATCGGGATTACAATCAATTACCCGTGCCTCATTCATATTAATCCATAGCGGATAAACTCTGAGATTAAATAAATTCCATCTCAAACAAACTTAGCAAATATCCACATCATTAATGATAAAGCATGTGAGATGGCTCTCTTGGGAAAAATATGTACATACCCACAGTAGCTTCTGCAGCAGGATGTCTGCTGAACTTAAAAGTCATTGAGTTATTGAATCCAAGTACACCATCCTTAATACAATTACAGTTTTTTGTTCTCATGCTATAAATGTAACCTTACCATACAGTGTCTTTTTCGTATTTACTATTTTTGTTTTACCTTGGTGTTAATCTGCATGCCTCCATTTGTTTGTCACTTTGTTGCTGGTATACCTGAATATCCATACTAAGGCAAAATAAATGATTTCTGTTCTCTATTGAGTCCTATTCTGCAAGGGTTCAACCAGAAGGCCTTACCCCCTACTGAGGCCATTTTTAAGGTAGGTTTCCTACCTGCTTTTGTCTTATTTGGCATTGGTTCCTGCTGTGGCAACACATGGGGGGGAGAAAAATGCCAAAGAAAACTTTGTGACTCCTGGAAAGGTTCCCTCAGAGAAAACACACATTTTCACATCATCCTTTTAATCTGTGATCCTCAAATTCTCTTTATGCTTTCACAATGAACTGAAACATCACAGAGGCGTTTCTAACATTACAATCCTGCAACATCAATGAGCTGTAAGGGTAAGGCTGGGCCAAGGAGTGAATGTATTTATATGATTAGAAAATTGTACGGCAGTAGCAGCACAAGTTCATGTGTACAGAAAGAGTCATATGGTGATCTTCCAGTGTCTGTTAAAACTAAGAAATACAATAATCAGAATGTGATGCATTCAGCACAAAGCTAAAGATGGCCCATAGCAACATCACTCATATTACAAGTGCTGAATGCATCTCGCATCCTGCGAGATGTGAGAACTACATCCTCTTTTTGGAATAATGATCTAAAAGAAAATACAGAGACAGAGAGGAAAATACAAATACAGAGAGGATAAACGACCATTCGCATAAGGGCAATTTAAGCTCTCCAATTAACCAAATACTTATACTTACAGATAGTGAGAGGAAGCTGGAAATTACCAGCTTCCTACTACATGGAAGTAGCTCCATGTAGTAATCTAAAGTGGATTAAACAGTTATTTGACCTGCTCGTGTCCTGAAGTATGGTACTGCAAATTTGGCCGTGTCGTCGGAGAAGACTATATGGGACATATTCTGTCAAAATTTAATCGGATGATTGATTGATGGCCTTAATTAATTGATATCAAACCTCTCCCCCGACCCCCCCACACCCTCCCATCTCGTGATCGAATCCCCTCCCGCCTCCCCGAACAAAGACTTTATTTAGACTTTGGATTACCCAATAGAAACGGCATAATTTACTTGTAAGTTAGCAGTGAATAAATAAATATAGTATATTCCAGCCAGATCATAGCATGAATGATCCATCTGTGAGAAAACAATCATTTAAGAGTTAAATAATAGCAGAGCAGTCAAATGTACTGCTGTGCTG
>CAEGAF010180930.1:0-17598 GCA_903067075.1 Micropoecilia bifurca | reverse complement strand
GGTTAACAGGCTGGTTCTCCTGGTTCTCCCGGTTAACAGGCTGGTTCTCCTGGTTCTCCCGGTTAACAGGCTGGTTCTCTTGGTTCTCCCGGTTAACAGGCTGGTTCTCCTGGTTCTCCAGGTTAACAGGCTGGTTCTCCTGTTAACCTGAATTGCGCCCTTCAAACATCCATATTTAGTAAATGTTTAATCAAATACTGAGCTACTGACAGTTATGCCTGATTTAATATTGAAGATTATGTCTTTTGAAAACCTAAAATATAAAGTTATGTGCAAAAAGTGTAAAAGTAATGGGTTCATTCAGTGAAGTTACTGAAAAAGCAGTAAAACTGCTCTCAAAAGTATTTTTATTTATTTATTTTAAAAATACCCATCTCTGACCACGTATAAGCTTGAACTAATTAATTAATTTGTTAATTTATAAAGTCATGTTATCCAGTCAGGTTATTAAACAGCGTTAATGAAATAAAAATATTAAAATGTATGAACACTAACTGTATTCCTCAAAATATAAACTTCTTAAAATATCCCCCCCCCCCACACACACACAAATCTATATAATTTAATCAGTAATATATATTTTTATTTTTACCGTAAACATTTCTGACATATTAAATCAATGTTCTTTATTTACTTTTGATCAGTCCTTCTCATTTTACCTCTTGGATCTGATTGTCTCCGTTTGTTGGAAGGAGACAATCAGCTCTACCGTTTATGACCGAGTGGAAAACACCCACAGGGAGGTTATACTCACCTGAGCAGGTGCACAGGTGAGTGTTTCTCCCCCCGCCCTCAGCCGGAGCGGAAGAGATCACGCCTTAACTTCAGATCGGGTCCGCTCCTTTTTCTACCGCCGGAGAGCCAAACGGCTACAGGTGATGAGAGGTGGAGTGGAGAATGTGTCTGTTAAACAGCTAGAAATCCTTTGTTTCTTGTCAGACTATTAGTCGATCTATATGATCGAACTAAAGATTAAATTATTTGAGTTGCTACAAAAAAAT
Source organism: Micropoecilia bifurca (assembly GCA_903067075.1). Lineage (NCBI taxonomy): Eukaryota > Metazoa > Chordata > Actinopteri > Cyprinodontiformes > Poeciliidae > Micropoecilia > Micropoecilia bifurca. Next base: position 16,597 of record CAEGAF010180930.1, on the reverse strand, counting down.
TAATGAAAATATTTTGAAATTACCTGGAAACTGATGAGATTTAGAATGAATGTACATTGCAAAAACACAATCTTACCAAGTATGTTTGTATAGTTTAAATGCAAATTTTATACTAACTTACAAGTTACTTTTCAGTGAGATATAAAGGAGCTTCTTTTGAAGTCAATAATTTCTGAAAAAATTCTAGATTCCCTGGGAGATTATTTCATTCACAAAAAGGGAAACTGTCTTTTTGCCAGTGAAACTATTACTATCTCATCAATATTAAGGAATGAATTACTTAAAATGAGGTTATTTAGCTTGCTGAAGAGTTAGTTTGGTGCTACAAGAAATTTGCACAAAAATACTTGTTAAAATTGTGTGTTTTTTGTTAGAGATGGCATTTTACACTGCAAAAAGTTGTTTTTCCGTTTATTAAACCAATTCGTTTTTCTATTTCATAAATGTGAACTTTCCTCCATTTAATAAATGAATGAAAGACAAAAATAAAAAAAAAATGGTTAAAAACTTCTCAATCCATAAAGGACCAAACCAAAGGCAAAGTTTTTTTTAACTACACAACAAATTCTGCAGAGTTAAATCAACACTATGCCAAGTCTATGTAGTCCTTATCATATTTGGTGTTAATTTAATTCTTTCAGAGTTATTTCAACAAGAAATTAAACCATTTTAACACTTGAAAAAGTTTGAACTACTCAAACTATCTTTGAAATAACTCTGTAAGAGTTAAATTAACACCAGTTCTGATAAGGACTACATAGACTTGGCATAGTGTTGATTTAACTCTGCAGAATTTGTTTTTGTAGTGGCTAAAGTCCTATATTTTAGGCTACTGGTGGTTGTTGTTGTAAGGCGTTGGTTTTACATGAGCTCAAATCAGATTCAGGATGCCGATCTTCCGTTTGACATACAATAGTCATTTTTTTCAGTAATATGTCCATTGTCTGACTGTTTCCTTTAAGAACCACATAAATTCAACATACATCTAAATCAAGCACAGTAGAAAACTGTTTGCCTCTGCCTATTAACCACACCTGAACAGAATCATGGTTGACCTTAAATAACCCGTCCCGACATCAGACACTCAAAACTCAAAATTAAATACGCCCCCTGGTGGCGATAAACCCAAGAAAGGATAAATGGCTCCTACAGTTGCGTAGCAGTAAAAAGTATCGATACAATCAAACATCAGAAATAAGCCGATAGTTACGCTTTACAAGTGCGCCGCCTCCTCCCGTCGCGCCGGCGTCGTAATGAGGCGCAGCCCTTCCTACCTGCTCCTGTGGGTGTGTCCCGATACTGCCAGAGTTTTGATGACACACTGAACTCCGCAGCGCCGGATTCCTCACACCGGGAGAGGAGAAGGACGGGAGTCATGGGGAAGACAGGTGGCAGAGGCGACTTTGAGTGGGTTTACACGGACCAGCCGCACACCGCCCGCAGGAGGGAGATCCTGGGTCAGATCACTAACTTCTCACTCATTTTCAGTTTGACTCTTAGGTTCATATTGTACTTCAGTTTAACCTGCTTATAAAAACACATCCGGTTAAACCTGTTTACTAGCTGTTGCTTAACGGACCAGTGTTCCCGCAACGGATGGGTAGAAATGATGTAACACAGATTAAATGTTTTGAGTAAAAAAGGAAAAAAAAGGGTTAATTGTGTTTGGATTACTTTCAATCTGTAGCTATTTATTTACGACATTGTGTAAAATCGTTTTGCTTTCTTTATAAAAGTGACTTTTCTGCTCTTAAATATTCAATTTGGGACAAAAATAAAATAAAGGGTAAAAACTCCCCAGCCTACAAGGCATTTATGGCTCAAGGCTTATTTGTAGGCTTGGTCTGCGGTTAGATGTGCAAATAAACACACTAAATTTACAACTAGCAGTAAAATACGAATTCAGGAACTAATGAAATGCATTAATGATTATAAAAAGTAGAAATGACCAGTTTAAGCTCTGTAGCTTCACCTTTTAAAGGTTTTCAAGCAACAATTTCACATGAGATGCTGCTCACATTTTTGATCCGCGCTAAAAAATAAATATAATTTGCCATAAAGGCGCCACAACATGGCTGAATAATTATTTCTAGTCGGCATTTTCTGTCTTTAATGGCTTTTTGTGTGTCGAAATTCCCGGTGGAGAACCTATAATATGTTAAATCATTTTGTTTTCTTTGATAAGTAACTGTCCTCCTTTTAAATATTTAATTAAGGAAGAAAAAAGCGGTAAACAAAAAGACTCTCCAGCCCATCTACAGCTGAAGGCTTGGCCTGTGGTTAGAGATACAAAGAAAAACTTTATAACTATCAGTAAAACAAGAATTCAGGAACAATCACAAGAACTCATAAAATTTATTACTGCAGTAGAATAACCAGTTTATTCTCCGCTGACTCATGTGCTTCACTATTCAAACAGTTTTTTCTGTTTAAGCCGCCTGTTCACACGAGATGCTAATGCAGATGTTAAAAGGGCGCCGTGCTAGAGGGGGCGCCAACATATGATGGAATATTTAGTTTTCGTTGCCATTTTTTAAAATGCAAAAAGTCTGTCTCCGTTATACGTGATGCATAGGGGCGCCATGCTAGGGGCGCCATGTTGGTAGGGGCGCCAAAATATGGCGGAGTAATTATGTGCAATTGTCTTTTTCTGCGCTCAGCAGCTGTTTGTACATTGAAAGCCTTGAAATGTGTTAAATTGTTGTGTACAAATAGAAACACACAAAACCTTTATAGCTATCAGAACTCAGGAACGATCACAAGAACTAATAAACTGTATTAATGCTGTAGAAATAACCAGTTTATCCCCGTGAGCTCATGTGTTTACAGAACTGTCTTTAATTTCACATGAAGCTGCAAATGTTTAATCTGGCGCAAAAAGTGGGTATGCATCATATGGGCGCTGTGCTCGAGGGGGCGCCAAAATAAGGTGGAATAATTTGACATTTTTTTTATATTTAGCAGCTGTTTGTGCATTGAAAACCTCCCCAGTGAGCTCATATAACGTGTCTGTAGTACAGAAACTTCATGTTTTAAATTCAGCCTCTGCTCAGATTCGTCTTCAACTGAAAGCTGGAAGTGTTGATACTCGGTAATGAAAGGAATGTCGTAATTCAGGCTTTGGCACTTTTTGTTTTTCATCTTTTTTTTCTAGTAAATGTTCAGTCCTTTGCTGATGCTGCGGCGCCCGCAGCGTCTTGGCGCCCCGGGCGTCTTGGCGCCCCGGGCGTCTTGGCGCCTTGTCTCATGATGACGCAGCGTGAGACTTGAAGAGGGAGTAAATCCTTACGCATATTTCTACACGATTTAGACGCCATTTATTTATTTATCTTTACAAACCCATCTAAATATGATATTTAGCGCTGCGTTTTATTCGCGTATCAATAATTAAAAGCGCAGGTTAACAACCTGTTGACGTTTATTTGATCCTGGTTTTGTTCGGCTGTTGTTTTTTTCGCTCTGCTGTGAAATTAGCACCTCCAAGGTGTTTGCTTGTCTTTTTTTATACCTCCAAGCCATTAATTATTAAAGATGTTTAGTTGTAATTATGACATCTAATCCCCAAGCGCGTGGCGAGGAGTTTTCTCATTCTTCCTCTTGCGTGGAAGAAAAACAACGTGTCGACACGGACAGAGCTCCCATTGATCCCAACTCACACGGAAACATTTTTTATCTTCATTCTCGCTCAAAGAACATCTATGACTATCAATGAGGCCACAAAATAAAATACTGTCACTCTGTTTGCTGAATGTCGTCAGAAAACGACGCTTTTCACAGTTTTCCGGTTTAAATCGGAGTTTGAAGCTTTAAAGAATCATCTTAAATATTAAAGTAAATGATTTCTCTCTGACATGGTGAAGTAGAAATCCGATAATAACCCCACTGTGTGCGCGCAAAGCCATTAGGCCGTTTAAACAGCCTTTTATGGCGGCTCGTTATTCATTTATCTTTATTCCTCGCTGATGTCAACACTTTCAAAAACGACTCTAAACTGAATCTAAATGTCACATGTCTTATAAAAAACCCGCCATGCAACAGATTGTGTTCATTTATCGTTTTGAATCATCGGAGAGTTTTTACTTGGACTCCAACTAAGGATGACTTAATTTGTCGATTATTTTGATGATTAACTGATTAATCAGATTCTTTAAAAATGGTACATTCTGCAGATTTTTCATTTAAAGCTTCTTATTCAACATTAGAACTACATTATTAAAAATAAATTTATCTAGTTTTTGAATAAGAAAATAAACATTTTTTGTTAAAAATTTAACAATATAGCATTCGTTTAATCATTTATAGCAAAGGATGCATCTGCAGCTAAAAACATCAAAATATGAAAAGCTAAATTCTTTCTGCTTGACTTAAAATCAATAGAGTGACTAATAAAACAGCACAACAAAAGGTGATTAATAGATTTTTTCCTAATAATTTTAACCAAGTGAAGCTAAAACTATCCCACTTGAGTTTTGAGAAAAACATATTTACAAACCTTTTCTTAAATTCATCTTAACGGTTTATATTTTCTGTGTGGTTTTTACATAATTATTGCTCTGAATATGTTGTTCCTTCAGCAAATTGTCTTTTTTGAGTCGGTACATTCCGGTTAATCAATTACTAAATTCACTGACTATTATTTCAGTAATCGATTAATCACGATTAATCCAATTAATCGTTTCAGCCCTACCTGTTATGTATTTAATATTAACTGAAGACAGTGGGTTTAGTCCACAACAATACCAGAATATAGAGAAAGAATTGAAAACAAACCCTTTATTTACCAGTTTAACTTGAATTTGCATAGAGTCGTCAAACTGAGAAACAATAAACAAACCAGGAGCCTTATTTGCATCATGTGGAGGGTTTTCCTGTCTCCGCTGCGCCACACTTCTGACTCTTGTAGTTCCTTCAGGGTGTGGTCAGTCCGTACAACAGATCCAAACTTGTTTGCCCCAACGAGCGGATTATATTCCATGAAGCAATCCCAATTATTCCTTTTGTAGGTGGATTTTCCTAATGGCTACAGTTTAACTATGTTATGTCCTTCAGCAAAACAACACCTCTGCCAATTAAGCCGAGTTTTGTCAGAAGGATTTTCCCAGGAGAAGGCCGGACACCTTGCAATATGGGCTGCTTTTGAAATTGACTTAATTAATCCCAGAGCTGCAATGATGATCAACAAATTATTTTCTTTGCATCAGGAATTTATACCTTTTGGATTTCTTCTGTTTTCCTGTAAACCCTTTTCCACACATAATTTGAACTGAGTGAAGCTAAAACTTTGCCACTTGAATTTTGTACATATTGTACATATTTTTGTACAGCTTTGGCTTAATTATTGCTCTGAATATGTTGTTGTTTCAGCAAATTGCCTTGTTTTGAGTCTATATCCTCAAGTTACTGATTAATCAATTACTAAATTAGTTGACAATTATTTCAAAAATTGATTAATCGCGATGAATCGGATTAATCATGATGGAATCAGTTATTTCATCAGCTAAATTGATTAACTCATTAATATTTAGAAACAAGAGATGCTGAACAGGAGATAATTTTTAACAGAATTTGAAACAAGTGAAGCTACAACTATACGCTTTAGTTTTGGATAGAATATATTTACAGAAAAAGATTTTTATTTAACCTTAAATGCTAAATTTATATATTTCTGTACAGTTCTAACTTAATTACTGCTCCCAATATGTTGCTCTTTCAAACAAATGGCTTTTTTTTTAGTCTTCAACGATTATAATCCATTACTGAGTTGGTTAAAGCTTATTTGAACAATTGATTAATCGTGATTAATTTGATTAATCATTTGGAGCGGTAGTCCTTACACAGTAAAATGCCAGTGTTGAATTAACACACAAAAGTGTCCATATGTGTCCAAGTCAGCTGGTGTTAAATTTAACACTACAGAGTCACATTAACATTTACAATGGTGTTAGTGTTAAAATATATTAAAAGTTACACCAGTGTAGTGTTGATCACAAAACATAATGTGGTGTTAAAAAAGTAAACAACTGACCCACAAAGTGTCAATATCAATCAAATCCAGTGGAAAATATTCAAAACAATACACAGAAATGGAAAGTTTAACTTTTCTTAAATCCATTTCAGTATATAGACCAATGTTAATTTAACAAAAAAAAAAAATGGGTGTCAATCTTTTAACACTTTCAAAAGTGTTACTTTAACACCTGCTGACTTGGACACATTTAGACACTTTTAGGCGTTAATTCATTACTGGCATTTTTACTGTGTACTCTTCCTTTCTGTGTTTCTCTTGTCAGCCAAATATCCAGAAATCAAGACCCTGATGGGCCCGGACCCCCAGCTGAAGTGGGTTGTGTCCGGCTTGGTTCTGATCCAACTCGTCGCCTGCTACCTGGTCCACGACCTCTCCTGGAAGTGGGTCTTCTTCTGGGCCTACGGCTTCGGCGGGTGCATCAACCACTCGCTGACTCTGGCCATTCATGACATTTCTCACAACGTGGCTTTTGGGAACAAGCTTGCGAAGTGGAACCGCTGGTTCGCCATGTGGGCCAACTTGCCCATCGGGCTTCCCTACTCCGCCTCCTTCAAGAAGTACCACATCGACCACCACCGGTACCTGGGCGGCGACCAGCTGGATGTGGACATCCCGACAGACTGGGAGGGATGGTTCTTCTGCACGCCGGCTAGGAAGGTCCTCTGGCTCTTTCTGCAGCCGTTTTTCTACGCCTTGAGGCCGCTGGTGGTCAACCCCAAACCCGTGGGTCCGATGGAAATCCAGAACACGGTGGTGCAGGTCTTAGTAGACGCCGTCATCTTCTACTTCTGGGGGATAAAGCCGATTGTTTACCTCATTGCTGGATCCATTTTGTGCCTGGGGATCCATCCGTTCTCTGGACACTTCATAGCGGAGCATTACATGTTTCTGAAGGGACACGAGACGTATTCGTACTACGGGCCGCTGAACTTCCTCACCTTCAATGTTGGATACCACATGGAGCACCATGACTTCCCCAGCATACCTGGCAGTAAACTACCTCAGGTGAGTCTCTGGCTAATCATCCTTAATACCACAGCAGCTGAACTTTGGACTCCACTCGTATTTTCCAACGCAGATATTATCCGACTCGTAAGGAGGCAGCACAATGTGACGTTTTATGAGTCGCAAATATTGCCTTGACTTTTCTCTGCAACTTCTACACTGCAAAAACACAAAATCTCACAGAATATTTTTTGTTTAGACTTTGGTGCAAATATCTCAGTACACTTTAAATAATTAAACATTTGCAGCTGATCCAGAATGCTACTGCTCGCGTTCTCACTAAAACTAGGAAAATAGAGACATAACACCAGTTTTAAAGTCTCTACACTGGCTCTCTGTAGCTCAGAGAATAAACTTTAAAATACTGTTGTTAGTTTATAAATCACTGAACCGTTTAGCACCACAATACCTTAACGATCTGTTATTGCTGTACCAACCATCTAGACCCCTCAGATCTTCTGGTTCTGGTTCTGCTCTGCATCCCCAGAACCAGAACCAAACGAGGAGAAGCAGCTTTCAGCTTCTACGCACCACAAATTTGGAACAAACTTCCAGAAAACTGTAAAACAGCTGAAACGCTGAGAGTCTTTAAATCTCAAATTAAAATCCACCTGTTTAGATTTGCTTATGGATAAATTGATCAATGTTTTTATATGTTTTTATCTTAACTTTTAATCAAAATCTCTGGGGTTTTTTTTAGGTTTATTTTAAATTGTGTGGAGCACTTTGAAATGCCGTGCTGCTGAAATGTGCTATACAAATAAAATTTGATTGATTGATTGATTGATAAAACTGACCTACTGTAGCTTTTAAGTAAGACACAGGAGGAAGCTTTAAGTAAATAACTCCTCAATATGAACAGTACTAAATCCACTTACAGCAACACATTTCCCTTGTGTTATAAGTGTAAGAATCAGCCAGTGGAGCTAGAACTGGGTTGCTAGGCGACGGACTGGGCTTGGCTGTGGTTGCTAGGTAACGGCACAGTGCCCTTCATTTTGAAACAGTGTAATTTTCTACCAGTGGAACCAGGATTAATATTGACTTTTTCATCAATATTAAGGAATAATTTACTTAAAATAAGCTTCTATATCTTGTTACTTATAAGTTATGTTTGTCTTATTTCAAGTGTACTAAGATATTTGCACTGAAAAGTAGATTAAAAAGTACTGGGTAATACTTTATTCAAAACATCTTCCGGTGTTAAATGTTGGACAGAAATTATATTTCATTTGTCTTTGAGAGGATTGACTTGCATTATTAAACCTTTGCAATTACTTGAATATTACTTGAAAATGTTAAAACTATATTATTGTTCTTCACAATAACTTCTGGGATGATTTCTCATTAACTTCAGTGTTTCAGGTACTTTGATTAGGACATTCTGAAACCTTATTTTTTGGATCATTGTCCTGTTGGAGAATTAAAGTTAGCTGGTTGACAGAAATTCAACTTCAGGCTTTATAGGTCCTTAAAAACTTTAAAATACTTGACGTTTCAATTGGGCGTTTGAAGGTTTGGAAAGTGCTTGAATTCTGTACAATGTCCTTGAAAGTATTTTATTTTCAAACGGCACAGTTTTGTAATAAAAATAAATCTAGTGTTTGACTAAAAGTTTAAGTTAGGAAAATTCTATTTACAATTTTACATATATAAAAATAAATATTTTTGTTACATTTTGAAGTTAAATCAGACTAAAATTTAGCTTTTTAGGTGAGTTAGAATAACAAAGTCTATTTCTATTTGCTAAATGCCAGGAAACTTCGCATTATTATTTTTAACAGTAAAAATATGAGAAGATAAAGTCATGAATTGAGACTGTCGTCTTAAGTTTGTGTTATTTTTTTTTATCTCCAAAGTGTTAGAAAACGTATCTTGGAAATGCTTGAATTTTAAAGCAGGAAAAGTGAACAAACCCTGAATTTGAAACGGTCAAATGTGAACTTTTCTCACTTTGAAGAAGTAAATCATCATGTGAAAACATTGTTTTATTTGCTCAGGTTCTCTAAAACTAATCTAATGTTCAGAAGCAGCAGCTTTAACTAACATCTGCAGTTAAAATGTTGGACGTTTGATGTTTTTCTAAGCTGTTCTCTTTGTCTTTTCAGGTGAAAAAGATCGCAGCGGAGTATTACGACTCGCTGCCGCAGCACAACTCCTGGTTCCAGGTGCTGTGGGACTTTGTGTTCGACGAAAACATCGGCCCTTATGCCAGAATCAAGCGGGAGTACAAGCTAAGCAAGCTGGAATAGATTACTAGTGATATTTATACAGAAAAGTTAATTAAAGCTGTTATACGGCTACTTACACTGCAAAAACACAAACCCTACAGTGCATTTTAGTCTAGTTTCTAGTGCAAATGTCTCAGTTCACTTGATGAATAAGTACCAATTCCACTGGCAGATTATTTTACTTATAAAATGAGAAAATGTCTCATCAGTTAAATAATCTACCAGTGAAACATATTGATCAGAATTAAGGAATTATTCACATCTTGCTAAAAGGTTACCAAAAATACTTGGTAGTACTTTGTGTTTTTACAGTGTAGTTGAACTTTTTGATGCAGTTGCTGAAAGAGAAACGTTTTTACTCCTGTTGTTTTGCTAAAGTTGATTTGTTTATAGTCGTCGTGTCTCAGATGAAGGTCACACACATTGTCAGAGTTTCTCCTGAAATTTCAGATTATTAATCCCAAAACACTGGAGCAGATTATTGCTGTAGGGCAGAACAGAGCTGAAGAGGAACGCAGCGTTGATACTTTGAGTTAGAGGAGATTTTCTTCAGTGACGCTTCGTTTCGCTATAAATCATAAAAATCTGACTGGAGCCACAAAACCAAACATGAAAAAACATTAATCCATCAGGATTACAGTTTTCTGGTTGTATTTTTATTTTTCATAAAGTATTCCATCAGTTTTTTTAACCAAGACTCTAGATATTGTTTTATTAATATTAATAAATGTGTTTGTGATGCTGTCTTATTGTTTTTTGATGGATTTGCAAAACAATGAATCTTGTTTCGGTCGTCTGAAATCTCAACATGTAAAAATGCAGATCAGGAAACGCTGTGAAGAGTAAATTTATATTCTGGAATGAAAGTTTTGTCCCTCATTTTAATCTTTCTTTTCCTGTCCAGTCTACGCAAGAGGATTAGGGCCACCGGGGAAAAAAAAGAATTCTGACATTAATTCCAGAATTCTCAGATTAAAGTCAGAATTCTAACTTTAAAGTAAGAAAGTCAGAATTCTGAGTTTAAAGTCAAATTCTGAGATCAGAGTCAGAATTCTGACTTTAAACTCAGAATTCTGGAATTAATGTCAGAATTCTGACTTAAATCTCAGAATTCTGAGTTTAAAGTCAGAATTCTTTCTTTTTTTATTGGCCCTAATCCTCTCCCATATCAGTCACAGAGCGAAGGTTTGTTTTTATTTTCTAATTCATGGTTTTATTTTTTGGGATTAAGTTTTTTTTTACGGATATCGAGCGACTTTTTACGTTTCTGATAATCTTCTTATTGATTTTTAAAAAAATGTATAGGGCAAATTCTGATTAGAGCTTTTAAAACCGAGGTCTGCAGTTCTACACTGCAAAAACACAAAACAAAGTATTTTTGTCTTGTTTCCAGTGAAAATATCTCAGTTCACAAAACTAACTTTGAAGAAACTTAATACAGCAGCTAAAAACATTTTAATCTTCCAATGTAACAAGAACTTTTCCATCAATATTAAGGAATTATTTACTTAAGATCATTATAAGTTACTTTTGTTTTATTTCAAATGTAATAAGATATTTTGAACACTAAAATATTTAGTATGATTTTGTTTTTTGCAGTGCATTACTGAAATCCACTCATTGTGGTTAAATAATAATATATAGTAATAATGCACTGCAAAAACAATCTAACCAAGTCTAGTTTCTAGTGCAAATTACATATTACACTGAGAACAAGACAAAACTAACTTTTCAGCAAGATGAATCGCTTTTTTTAGTCATAATTACTTGATAATGAGTTAAAAAGTTCTAATTTCAGATTTTTTCACTTACAATATGGGAAAAATGTCTTACAAGTTAAATACAAGAAGAAATTTTAAAAGTGGAACTTAAAGAAACAGACAAATTTCTTGCTGAAAAGTCAAGTGTAAATTAGTTATCTTAGTGTACAGAGATATTTACAGAAGAAATAGATATTTTCCTGTGTAATTATGTGTATTTATATATATATGTGTGTGAAAGTGTCCTAAATATACACAAACTGACTGAGATTTAGTTTGAATTGGAATAAATTTACTTCCAGCTTTTAAATTTGAGCGTGGACAGAAACGTCAAACCTCCGTTTCATTCGGCTGCAGATAAAAACGCTTCGTTTTCACCCACATCGTCACAGTCAACATCTGATCTACAGCAGAACAGGGGAACCTTCGCAGAAACAAACGCACCACCATTTATATAGATTTTAATTAAGTTTGGAACCAAATAGAAAACAAATATAGACGGAGGGGGAGATTCATGCATACTGGGAGGTTCACAAAGCGAAGGATGACCAGAAAACCCGGTTCCACATGGAGGCGGCACATTTACACCATCAGGCTGCTTCAGTGAGCGACTCCCAACGTTTCCTCAGCCGAACTCCAGCCGCGCACTGCAAAAAAATCAACCTTACCAAGGATTTTATACTGCAAATACGTTACACTTTAAGAGAAGTGACTTTATACTGGTAGATTATTTGAGAAAATGTTTTGTTCTTAGTGAAATTATCTGCCAGCGGAACCAGAATATTAAATATTGAGGAGTTAATTGTTTAAAACAAGCTGCTATATCTTCATGAAAAGTCGCTTGGAAGTTAATTATATTTTAAGCTTACTAAGATATTTGCATGAGACAAAAATACTTGGTAAGATTCTGTGTTTTTGCAGTGTAAGCAGGCTGCACTTCTAAATGTTCTGAGATTAGAGGTAATATTCATCTATGGAGAGAAAAGATTAGACGTACAACAGGAGTTTGAGCAAAGTTAGAAAAACAATTTTTGTTTTATATACGGCGTTTAAGGGCGTCTGCATCTGCAGCTTCGCCCGTTTTGTGCTTGTTCTCATGAAATGTTCAGGGAGAAAAACGAACTGAAAGCGACCATAGAAAATATAAAAGCAGACAGAAATGGTGTGCAAGATTCCTTTGTCCTTCTCTAATACCAAGTAATACTCATTGTCATCGACAGCATCATCATTATCACCACAGTTTTAAATAATAAAACAGTAAAAACTTAGAAAACAAAAATATTTTCTTCATAAGACTCAACAGAGACAAAAAAAGCTGCAACACTGGGCTGACTGAGTCTAGGTGCACAGAGAGGACCACAACACCAAACTCAGTACAAACGTCTCTTCTAGTCCAGGTTTCCTCCTTTCCTTAAATTAATCACAACATTTCCGTCTTCCCCGTTTCCTTTTTGCTGTCCAGCAGACTTAAATGTTGCCGCAACGTCTCTGCAACAGAAACATTGAGAGAACATTCCTGGGTCCTCGTGTCTGTGCATCTGCGCGTCCGTCCTCCATCTGCCGCGTCTTCGTCCGCCTGGCGGGACGAGATTAGGATGTACTGATTCTGCCGATTTCATGTCTGATGGCTGCAAGAAACCAAAAGGAGAGAAACTGAAGCAGCTGCTCTGACTGGCAGGTTGGACGAGTTTGATAGAAATCAAGCTGCAGCGCTGGAGACGGTACACTGCAAAAACAGAAAGCCTTACCAGGTCATTTTAGTCTAGTTTATAATGCCACTGGCCTATTGTACTTGAAATAGGACAAAACTACCCAAAAATGTAGAAATGTTTAGATTAATTTAAGACATTTCCTAGAAGAAACAACTCAGAAATTTTGAGATTAATTCTTGAAATTTTCAAAAAACAAATGTTTAATTTCCGAGTTTGAAAAGTCAAAAATTTTCTAGAAAAAAACCTTGAAATTTTAATACCAGAAATTTTCTACAAAAAACTGAAAATTTCTGAGTTTTGAAAACTGAAAATGGAAAAAGAAATCCTTAAAATCTTGATGACCACAAATTCTCACTATAAAAAAACTTTTAAATTTTTAAATTCAAAGTTTAAACTTGCTGTAAATAAATACTTTCTTACTATTGATAAAAACGTACCAGTTGAACTGATTATTTTACTTATGGCAAAACATTTTTCATATGTGAAATAATCTGCTGGTGGGACTTGTACTTTTTAAAATTATTTTTTACAAATATTAACAATTACTTGATGAAAAGTTACTTTAAAGTTAGTTTTGTCTTATTTCAAGTGTTGTAAGATAATTGCACTAAGAACGTAGATCAAAAATCCTCGATCAGAGTTTGTGTTTTTGCAGTGTAAAGATTTTGCGGTCTGTGCAGAAGACGCCGTTTCTCACCGGTAATGATTTCATCTTTCACCTTGTGCAGCTCGCGCACAACTTCATCCAAAATTTCCTACAAACAAGCAAAAAGATCCAAGCATGAGCTCATTTTCATCCCCCAGTAAACCCAGTTGGTTCTGATCGGATCACCTGCTTCATCCTGTCGAATTCTGTGTCGGCTTCACTGCTGCTGCCGATGGGTCTCACTCTGAAACACACAGGCAGGATTCACTCATTCACTCATTCACTCTGCGCCGCTCGTTAGCTGGTTTCATTTTCAGGATGAATTTGCTCACCTGGACACCAGCGAGGATTTCTCTGCAGAGTTGGATCGTTCCCACGGCTTCTTCAGCGCATCTGTGGAAATACGCAAAACTAAATTATCACCGGAACAATTACTGATTGTAAAATAAATGTACTTTGTTTTTAAAAGGTTGATTTTTATGTTGGGGACATAAAAATCAACTTTAACAACTTTATTTCAAAGATAATATTCTCTTTTCTTTATTATTAGTTCTAAACATTCAAGATATTATTACATTTTAAAAAGTAAAAACTGTTTTATGTTTGTATATAGGTGTGTGCACTGCAAAAACTGAAAATCTTACCAAGTATTTTTGGTTAATTTTAATGTAAATATTTTAGTTCACTTTGAACATGATAAAATATTTTCAGCAAGATATAGGAAGTCATTTAAAGTAAATAATTCCTTAATATTGATAAAAAAAACTAGATTATTTTCACTTGTAGCAAGGCCAGAGGAACTAGCTCTTTTCCATCAACTTTAAGAAATGATTCACTCAAAACAAGCTAGATATTTAGATAGCTAGTTATTTGCACTATGTAAATCATAAATACTTGGTAAAACTTTGTGTTTTTGCAGTGCGTTCATGTGAAATTTCACACAGAAGTGCACAGTTGGTGAAAGCATGTAAATAATGATCAGGGATGACATCATTCCCTGCTTATGTCGGTTCTGAACGACTCGGCTCTGGTTTTGTTCTCTGTTCCATGAAAGCAGAGGACCCAATGCATGCTGGGAAAGACCAGAACCAACCGTGGAACCAGTCCATTTAATCTGGTTCCAGTTACCATTTCTTTTATTATTTCAAATTATCTACTTCAGGGTTAATAAAAAACACTAATCAAGCGTGACTAACGTGAGCTGCGCTTATTTTTTATTTTATGGCAAATCTGATGTAATCAGAACCTTTCTAATCACGTTTCTCGTTAAATCCACCAGTTTGTTTATTTGAGATTAAATCATCTGAGGAATTAATCCAACATCTGGAAAATGTTTTCTTTTTAACCTTGAGCTCAAAATATGAAAATAAGACTGATGCGTTGGATATTCATGACCCAGTTAGGCTGGACGCTGGGCGTTATCCGTACCTGTGGAGTTCTGCTGACCCGGCCCTCGACCACCTGAGTCATCCTGTAAAAAAAAAATATGATTCTAATAAAATATTGTTTTTCTAAGAAGATGACAGCGGTTCTGATATTTTGATATCTTAGTTCACCAAATAATTGAATATTTCATCTAAATCTCTCACATGCGGAAACAAGAAACAACTTTTAGTCACTGAAAAATTAAAGATGGCAGCTGTTTTTCAAGATGGCCACCATGATCTGATTTTGACAATACTTATTACAGATTAATACTGTCAAATCATACATGACTGGACCCATAATAATCGTATTTACTGATATTTTTATTTTTTTCAAAATGGCCACCAGGGTTTTCACTGAGTTATTATTTTTGTTTTATTCCTTGAAGTAAAATTGCCAATTAGGTGAATGTGTTTGGTGTCAAATCCTATCCTGCATATTTTGAACCATAGAAATCATATATATTTTCTTGATATTGTTTGCTTTTTCAAGATGGCTGACATGGAGAATATGTTTGCACAAAAATGTAGCTAGCTTCGGCTAACCAAACTGAGTTCTACTCAGAATCCTAGTTCTGCAAATGCCAAGTCGCTAAACATGTTGAAAAATATTATAGTTAACACTAAACTGCTAAAAAATATTTGAAAAACACCAGGAACTAATGCTAAATTGTTACACACATGCAAAATACACAGAAGCTAACGATAAACCGCTAAACACATTAAAAAACTAATCAGAAAATAATGCTATAAAAAAAAATCACCATAAGCTAATGCTAAACCGCTAAATTCTTAATAGTATTAGCAGAAGACCAGAAGCTAACGCTACAGACATAAAAAAATGAATGGAAGCTAACGCTAACCATGAAAACCGTCGTCTTCAGCTACTTCCAGTTGTGTGCAACGTATAAAAGTCATGACTATATCATTATCTATATAACTGGTTACTATAGTTGTCTGAATAGGATGACCAAAGTAGAAAACATGCATGTAAAATAAAATTAAAGTTATGAAAACGGAGAATCTTTTACGGCAATAACTGGTTTTAAAGGCTCAAAAACAGCAGCCATTTTGTAAAATGGCCAGAACTCGAATGGCTCAATATGACAAACATACGACCTGAGGAGTGAGCGAAAATGTACCTTCTGAGCTCTTGACTATAAAGACATTTTATAGATTTTTGTTAAATCGTGCAACTTACTTCGTCAGGTTTTTCTGAAGCTTTTCGTCTAAGAGAGAACGAGGGAAGAGCGGTTTGAACTTCAGGAATAAACTTTTCAACAAGCAGACTGTGCTTCCTGTTGGCGTTTTACCTGCGAGCTAGTAAGGCATTCATCTCCTGCATAAGCCCCTCTCCGCCGCCGCCGCTGCCCCCACTCGACCGGTTGGAGTCACATTTCCCCCCCGAGCCGGGAGGGCTGCTCTCATCCTGGAGGAAACGTTAAAACGACACCAGAGGAACTTAGTGGAGGGAAATTGTCCCAGAACATGTGAAAATGTTGCTCCTGTGCCCTAATTAAGCAGAATTAGAAATGAAATGAATGTTTTGCATTTCTGTTAGGGCTGTATAATAACATCGATATCGCGATATATATCGATATTTTCTTTCCTAGAAAAATAATCGATATTCATCAGCAAGTATCGTAACATCCAACTGTCACCTTGTTCACTTACTGCTTGCTTCACCAGGTCATCAGGCTTAGAGTGATTCCTTCAGATGTTCAGGTTAAAAAGGTATCAAACTATTCAGAGCAGGAACTTGGTTCACTTTATTTACTTTACTAATGCATG